>JAECUM010014314.1:0-76284 GCA_016617855.1 Megalonaias nervosa
GCGAATCCCTTTTTTAATAAAATTAAACATATCAACATCAGTTAAGAGATCCAATTCTATCTTGCTTGTTTTTAGCAGGGCATCCCACGATAGTCCTGGCACAGAATAATACCAGCAGGGGTAAAATCCATAATTTTCATGACTAACTCGACGAAAACTCTCGAAAACATCAGCTAACAATAACACATCAGTTTTCAAGTTTAAATCATGATAATCACCAAATGTCTTACAACTAAATTTATTTCAAATATCTTGTGCGTAACTATATTCACCATCTGACACCTTCGCCTTTTAACTGAGAGCAAAATTTGTCTTTGCTGGGCAAGGAAGTTTCATCAGATCTGCTCCAGTCGTCGAGATACTCATACGGAAACACTCCTTTTCTTGTCAGTAGATTAAATTTATCTCCAAAACAATCTCGTAGGCTATAAAACTCACTACCAGCTTTTACAGCATTTTCTACAAGATCTTCTAATGATACAAATGTAAATTGAAAGCTATCAATGAAACGTAATTTGCTAAGCGTAACTGACATATACTTTTCAAAATTGTTTGGAATACATTTTATTATATTATTTAATTTTAGTTTAGATTTAATTTCCTCATTGCCAAATGCTTCGACAATGATATGCCTATCGTAACCACGAAAATTATGTCAAACAACTGGAATAAAATTAGGTGCATGAAATTTTAGATTGCAATTGTTATGAGCTGCTCCTCGATACTTGCCAGTTAGATGACAGTGATCTCGCACTTTATCATCACCTAACAACTTTTCGCAGATACGACAATTAACTGCATTATTAAAATTAAGTTGTTGTTTGGATGTTATTTTCATTGGAGATGTCATGTGCAGCCAGTTGAAAATTTTATTAACATCGTCTATTAAATTTTTTAGTAGCCAGACGGCCGGACTTTCAGATTCGCAACTGCTACATCTGTATAACTTTACTGGACTTGAAAAATTACCGTTAGCGCAACAAACTATTTTATAAGGTGCTCCGCAAAGAACATGTTGTTGTATTTTTCTTGTACCTGATTTATTTGGGATATTTTCTGCGCCGGCCACAGGAACAAGTAGACACTCAAAATCGGCATAAATAACAAAAGGAATATTTAGCTTATTATTATAACTTTTAAATTTTAATGCTTTTTCTTTCTGTGTTGGCATGGTTAATTTTTGAACATTAACACAGTATTTGAGATGCTCTTGCAGTTTTCCATCGCTAGAAAAACCTTGTAAACATCTGTAACAGAAATATTTCTTATTTTTATCTTTATTATACTGTCTGCCAACTAACCCGTTAAAGTTTTTTTATCCAAACGTAATGCTTCTTATAACACAGCAAGTTTATTGTGTTTTGTGTAGCATTTTCTGACATGTATCTCGGGTAAACATTTTCTCGCTCATCTAGTCCGAAAACATTTACTGAAACATTGTTTTGTTTTTCAAACTTTGGCATCCGATTTTCTGCCACTGGAAAAGTTATTCCGTCAAATTCCAATTCGTTTCTGTACGGCAAATATTTTTCAACTTGGTTGGAGTTACAATTTTGAGGATGTTTAGCAGACAAAATTGCCCAACGAAAACACTCGTTGTCGCTGTTTTTGACATTTATACAACATTTTTTGTTTTTAATTTTTTGAGGAAGATCAACGTAAGAACTACTGCGAAGTACGTTATATTTCATTGTGTGAAATAAAACCGCCGTAATCATCTCAAATTTCCAACCTGATCATGTTGCGGTAAATTCCACAAGTTTCTTGTTAATTTCTTGGTGTATTTCATTGGCAACTGTGGTAATATTTGCTCCAGTTAATATTTTTCTTGGTTTAGCTGTTAAATATGACTCGGCAATTTCGCTGTCGAAATTTGTATTTTCAAAAATTATATCAAGTACGTCTTTTTCGATTGCACGTAACTTTGATAAAATTACATGATACTGCACTATTAGCTTGATACTTTTGTGAACTGCAAGTTCTTACGTCACAATCGGTTGTAAAAGATGAAATAAATTTGTGAAGTTAAAATTTGCTAAAACATTTTGATTACCAAATTTATCATAGCCCGAAAATGCCGTAGCAATTTTTTCTGCTTGTATAAGGCTCTTCTTGGCAATATCTCGCAATTTTAATATTATATATAATATTTTTGTATTTAATTGATTTTTGTTTTATTTTTCAATTAGAAAATATAAATTTCTTATAATGCAATGTCAGCAAATACAACAGCAGAGGAACAGAAAGAATATCACGTTCACCCTAAGGACAACGAGTACGCTGGAAATGCACTTGGTTCAGTTATTCATGTCAGATACGGACGACCTTTTGGTAAAGCAACTCCAGCCGAAATTAAAATTTCAGTAAAGGGAGATAGCGCAGATAGAATTGAAATCTTTAGGAAAGATTTTATTTACACATTATTTTGTGAAGACATTCCAAATGGACAGCGAGTTTACAGAGTAAATGGCTCAATTAATGATGACATTATTGAAAATTTGTCTTTGCAGGACGAATTTCAATCCCATCCAATATTTGATTTATATGAAGCTAATGATAGAGGAATTATTCGAAATCGGAAAACAAGAAACGTGTTAGGAAATTTGAATAACGTTGGTTATTTGACTGTGAAGGTACGTAATATTAAAACTGATTATGTTTGTTATAAAGCACGTAGGTTTATTTATGAAACTTTTAATGGCACTATTCCAGATAATGTGGTTATTGATCACATCAACAGCATTGAGGCAGACAATAGGATTGAAAATTTAGATTTAGTTACACCAAAAGAGGAGTCAGTTCTGATGGTTCCAATTTTAAAGATCCAAAATCAATTATCTCAGTAAATATAGAGACTGGGGAAGAAATGAAATATAAATCAATTTATTCTACTGCAAAATATCATAAAATTCATCCGCAATCAAGAAAAGATGTAGCTGACGGCAAAACTAAATCAGCCACATCACAATCAACCTTTTGATAGAGATGCTCTTGCTAAATTCTTACTAAACTGAATTAATGAACATATTTGAAAATAAATCAACCTTTGATAGATTTATTTTCAAATATGTTCATTAATTCAGTTTAGTAAGACAATTATGGGCAAACATCAAAACATCATCTTTATCAAATTTTAGTGTTACAAACGGGCTATTATCAAGTTTATTTTTTTTCTGCTGTTGTTAGAAGTATTTTATCAGAGTCACCTTGTATAACATTAACGTCAACAGAGTAATCACTATAGCCCAACAAACATTTTCTAACTGCCTCGGCTAGTTCTCCATAATTTAATATATTAACTTTATGATGATATTTTATTTTGTCAGTCATTCTGTTATATAAATTAGATAAAAATATATATTATAATATGGACCTGATAAAACGGCTTGCTGATATATATGCCAACGACAGCGTCGTCGACAATACAATCGCAAGTGATAAGATCACTAACGACAATTTTACAGCAGGAAATTTAGATAAATCTGCGGGTTATAGTGCAGATGATATTTTGTATAACAATGATGAATAAGACGAGATATGGACGACAGCGACGCTGTTGTTGACAACAAATTACAGCAGGCCGACAACTGGACGATATAATGTTAAATATCATATCACTAAAAAAAATAATAAAATTTAATTTTACTGTTGCCGAACAGCCACTATTTTGGCAACTTATAAAACCTTTTCTTGGTGCAAAATTGTCAGGCCAGCAAAGGAGCATAAAATAAGGTTTTATTTTTGTTAAAATATTCAATTTGATGCCAGTCATTAATGCAAGAAAATTACATTTAATTTCCTTGTGTAGACAGGTCAAATGTAAATCTGTACTTATGAAGTACGAACAATTATTTATTTCACAATTGACCGAGTTGGCACCCAACTATTAAATTTATTGCTATACCCGCGCCATTTAAGTAAACTTTTGTTGCCGCATTTTCTAATAACTTTTTTCAATAACAAATATATCTTGTTCTGTTTTTTGGAGTTCTTGTTCATAAAAACTACCAGTTATAGGTTCACCCGATAAATCTTTTAACGCATATATTACTGGTATTGTTAAAAGTACTTTATCAACGACAAATACTTCTTCGCTCCAGTTTTGAGTAAATCCTTTTTCAAATGTTTTCTTCGTCAGAGAAATTCTAACTTTATCACCAACTTTAAATGTATGTCTGCGGTACATGTTTTCATTTGCTAGTATCGGATTTTTAATCGCGTAGTTTGGCGACATTTTTATTGATCTATGTTTCGTGTTATTATATTCATCAACAATTTTCTGTAAATTGTCAATATATTTATTTGTATTTTTAGCTGTCAGATATTTGTGGATTTTTTCGTTTAGTGTACGATTAAATCGGTCGACGACAACGCTCTTACCTTCATTTCCAGTGACATATTTTTTGATGTTATTTTGTTCCAAGAACTGCTCAAATATTTTATTAAAAAGTTCTGCTCCATGATCGGTCCAGATTCTGTTTGGTTTTCTTTCTGTACTAACGATGACCTGTTGCAACGCATCAGTTATCGATGCTCCTGTCTTATCTGAAACCGGTACAATGAAAGCATATTTGCTAAAAACATCTACAACATTAAAATGATATCTTGTATTATTGTTAAATTTACTAAGGTCTGGCATATCAACTAAATCTATAGCCCAGATATCGTCAACGGCATTTCCGACAACCTTACGTCGTGGAAACTATTTTTTGTTTTTAGGTTTGTGTAGCTCTGACGCCAGATCATCATATAATTCTTTATTACCGAGTCCTAATTTATATTTTCCTCCAATAAATCCCTGCACCAGCTATCGATCAACACGCTCTTGCATATTCACAGGTTTCATATCACGAAGTTCGTCTAGCATTACTTTTTCACAACCGTGCTTATCTTGTTCGTTGTCGGGACGTTCAACGTCCTGGTAGCAGATATCATGGCGCATTGCTATTGCATCAACTTGATTGTAAGGTTCTTGTCCTGGCAGCGGATTATCGTTCTCGTCAAGTTGTTTATCAAGAGGATTATAAGGTCCAGTATATTTATGGCCTGGCAATGTCCAACCGCCTTTTGATTTCGGCAATTTGCCAATCAGTTTATGTATATCTATACCTGTTCCAATTATTTCTCTGTTGTTGCATTGTTGACAGTATGTAACAATTTTATTTTGCTCAAGACAAAGATCTCTGTCACAATCGCACTCGCATGTCATTATTTATTTTATAACCGACAAAATATTTTTAAGAAAAAAATAATTATATTATAAATTTGAAAATATTTCTGAAACAAATTAAATTTACCTGTTTTTTAGTCAAATTCTGACGTTTTTCCGATCATTTTGCCTGTTTGTTAATGATATTTTTGGTCCGATTTCTCATTTTTTACAGGTCAAAACTCCGAGGGGGTTAACGGGATTTAACATAGGAAAATTGAAAAATCGATTTTTTTGCTAGTTTTTGTCCAATTTTTGTTCACAATTTTTGCAATTTTTCATAAATTTCAGGCAAAAAAGACCGGTAAAAACCAAGAAAAAATCGATTTTTCAATTGTCTTATGTTAAATTCCCGTTAACCCTTTCGAGGTTTGACCCGTAAAAAAATGAAAAATCGGACCAAAAATAAAAACCAGTGGGTATTTATTTTCGTCAGGGACAGGCATTTAATCATCTACTAAGATAACTTTGTCACATGCTCCAGATCCGGACAATTTTTTTTAGAAAACATACTTTTTCTCTTTCCCCAGATTGCACAAATACTCCTTAATATTGTCCTATTGTTTTTTGTTTTTTCTGTTGTTTCATCGCTATTCTCTTTAGTTTTGCACTTGAGACAGTACGTTGACATTTATATCTGCAAGTTTATACAAAATTCACCGCAATCTCATCATTAGCATGAGAACGTTGCTTGTCAAACTGTAAAATAAATTTTAAAAAGTCAGCTGATTGGGACATTTGTTTTATAAACATCACGCAATAGTATCCACAAGCAGAAGTTCCAACAGGCTGAATTTGATTAGATGAATAATTTATTATTTTATATTTTCGAGACATATATTTTTGTATTGCATCACTTGGTGGAAGTCCAAATGAATCAAAATAATTATTACCGTAGACTGCTACTCAGTGCGTGCCTGATCCGTCGCTGAAATCTCCTATATTTATCACACACGAACCCGGCGATGGAATCGCCGCAAGTTCATCTTTAGAATAAACTCCGCGGAAATGTTTTACTTTTTTTAGTTTATCAAGTATATCAAAGTTAGTTAACGCGGCCGTGGGAGATTTCATCTCCGTGTGCCTGGCAATGTTAGTCCTCGGCCGATTCCCAGCAGATTTGGCAGTAGACTTCCCGCTACTCCCGCCAGTAATGGTCCTATAAATCCACCTTTCCTTTTTCGCGATCGCGTCTTTGTTTAGTCTTTCTTACCGTTTTTCGTTTGGGCATTATATTTATCTTTAAACAAAAAATTTCTTTATACCATGACCTTCAACTGCTTTTTTCGTTGCGCCAGATACAGCGCCAGACGCTGCTGCTAATCCTAATGTACCAAGCACTGGCAAAATTTTAGGTATTAACGTTTTGGCCATTACGGCTATTGCCGGCCCGAAGAAACCACCTTCCACCGCGATGCGGTGGACGATGTCGTTTGCCATCGCAGTTATTTGTGTGGCACTTAAATTTTAAACAAAAGGTTTTTGCGATCGTATTTATTTATTTGTTTTTTGGTTAACATTAATTTTGTTAAAGTACCTTTGGAAACACTTTCATTGTTAGGTTTTATTTTTTATGATACCTGCCTCTGCTTTGCAATACCTTGTCGGAGTTTTTTTTAACTTGACCATCAGTCAAATATATTTCTTTTACAATATATTTTGTCATAATATAACGATTACAGATTAAACTAGACTTGGACTGACATTTTACCTCCTACAGAGTCAACTGTAACAAATCTGTCACTGATCACTAGCGCATATACATACGACTGTGCCAAAGGAACTGCACCGAGTGTCCAAGTAATTTCAATATCAGCTGTAGAATCGACAGCTCTCTCGTTGTGTTTACTAACATCAAAATAAAATATTGGAAGTGTACGAAATTCTTCCATAGAAATTTGAGATCCGTCTCTGACATCCTGATATTTCTGCACTGCATCGAGCAGGTACATATATGGCCGAGATACGTTTTTATTAGCGTCGTCTGCAAAATTACATTCTATCGCTCGTTTCGGAAACTGCTTTGAATTTATTCTAGCGTATATTCGTCTGACATCGGCACTATCAAATATTGCATTATTTTGTTGTTGGTTGCCACGTCGTGCTTGATGTTGCAAGACAACAAATAATTGTCTAGGTAACTGTTCACTTGATGTTGTTGTGACCCGCCATGTGTAGTCGTTGGTATTTGGAACTGCTGTTTGATATATTTTATGTTGCTGAAAATAAATTCTGTTTGTGTGTTTATCGAGTATACTATTTAATTCTGTCATTTTAGTGATTGACGGTGTTATTCGTGGCATCCACAGTGCAAGTTTGTTTATGATAAACTGTACATCGGCTCTGCCAGCTCTAAGTAGGCAGTCGTTTTGTTCTGCCTGGTCCAGGATAAGTGTATGTTTAACTCCACGAAATACCTTGTTATAATCGCTACAAAAGCCAAATATTGTACTTGAAGGCAGCATCATTGTATTTTGACGTGATTTTGCTGCAAGTGCCTTCCTTTTGGAATACCCTTCATTGTAACGTTTATTTCTTACGCTAATTGCCCCGTTATCTAAATTTAACATTTCAGTGCCGTTGAAGCTGCACCTGGTGGTGTTATACCAAGATTATTACAAGCAGCAATAAGTGAGACTCTTATAGCATTTGCATCAGCGCCTGCACCTGGTGGGGCTATACCAAAATTGACAGCATTAGCAATAAGAAAATCTCTTACAATTCCAGCATCTGCAGCGGCATCAGCTCCATGCTCTAATACTCCTTTTGAAATAAATTCTCCAGATACAGTTCCAGCCCCAGTATCTTTATACCACATCATATTAGTTGCAGTTGATATGGAGTAATCGTCGGAAAACGAACTAGTATTTAAGACTGTACATGCAACTTGTAGGTGACTTGAAATATCTTCTACTGTTTGACTGGCTAGTTGATATCGAGCACTTTTGAATAAACACCAGCCATTATTTAAAAGAGCTACTTCTGCGCCTGCACCGATATTAGCAGGTGCATTAGCTACTGTCATAATCTGTCCACGAACGTCCAATATTGCTTTGTGAGGCAGCATAAATACATCTTCGTCTCTGGTATTAACTGTTCTAACACCAGCTTTATTTGGTTCATTAGAATTTTCGTCGAAATACTCAACATAATCAAATTCTGTTACTGTGTCGTCGGTGTCATAAGTTTCTGCTAAATCGAGATAATTTTTAACAGACATTTTTTTTTTATTTATTAGGTTACATAAAATTTTGTCATCAATCACGAAGTCGATAGCGAAGTTATTGTGGCGCTGTTGCTTTAGATAATAATATTTTGTATAATTTGTTCGCCTTTTGGCGATAAAAGTTTTTTTTGCTGTTTTTGTCATCCGGTTTCCTGTTTCAGCTGTTGGGGCGATATCTAACTTTCATGAGAAAATCCTATTAACGATGCAATACCTGTTGGTGATGAAAAATCGATTAACATACCATCTTTTAATGTTATTCTGGCTCTTAACGTGTTATAATTTGGTTTTAACTAAAAATTGTCAGCGTTACCGCCGATCTTTGTTATTATCTCTTTTCTTGTTTTATTTAGATCGGTGACATTATAAGCTCCTTGCGGAATTTTAAATGTTTTCCACTGTCGACCAGATAAAGTAGTAAATGCAAAATCATCATTCACCCCAGTTTTTACGTTAGCCATAGAATGCCATGCCGTGCATGAAATTAGTTCGATCTCATACTGTTTTTCAGGATCCAGTTGTATTGGTGGAATATAATTTACTGAAAAATTTGCGCTATCACCTGTTGTTTGCGATGAGTCGAGCAATAATGCTGTTGAAATTTATATAAGATCGTTATGTAAAATTTCGTATTCGTCAGATGTTAATAAATTTTCTGATCCCAAATGATCAAGTATGTTAATAATTTCATTGTCAATTTCAACACAAACATTTCCAGCTTCTTTTGACGATATCAATAACATTAATCTACCTATCATCTCAGATACTGATGTAAATAGTTTTACCCCAGAGCCTGTACTGATATAAATATTTTACCCCAGAGCCTGTGACTTCAGTTTCTGCTATTTTCCTGACTCACTAAGTTTTTTATTTCGAAAATGATTTGCAGCATCTTTAAAAACACTGGCAATAACTCCATCTCTAGCTTTTTTTTTAGCATCTTCTACTGTGGTAGCTTCATAAAATTTATTGAAAGCTTCTGAACCATCTTTTCTAATATTATTTAATTTTTTTAATGAGATTATCGTATTCGCTTTGTGTCCATTGATCAATATTATCAACATCTTTAATATTATTATCTGTCATAAATTTACGATATTCTGTTTCATGTATTTTTTCTATTATTTCTTTTTCTAATTTTTCTTTTTATTTGATAAGAACAGTAGTCTTTCTTGTTCCTTTTTCAGCCTGCATTCCTATCACATCTGGGTCTGATTCCATTATAATAAGTTCATCATAATTATCAACTAACCGACTTAATTCAGTTTGTCTAGCAATAGGATCTTTTATGTCGTATGGGACAACCTTATCAGCACTCATACGTATGAGAGTTAGTTCTTTTGTCTCAGTACTCAAACTATTAGAGTGATGATTGTATTGACCATTTCTTATGTTACGGATAGCTTTGATATAAAGACTGGCGATAATCCAGCGCCGGTATAACATAATACTTTTTCCGTAGTTTTCATTTTCCAGTTTTACATCGTCGAGACGTTTTTTACTTTCTTCTGCTATTTCCGTTAACTTTTTGATATTTTCTTCGACATTGTAATCTGTTTTTTTTAACATCATATACTCTGACATTTTTAAAATCATGACTTCTGTTAAAAAAATCATACTTAGGATCTTTTCTTTGACTGTTTCTATTTTTAGAGCATCCTCAAATTGTTTTTTTTTTTTTCCATGTTTTTCTATAAGATTCTTCTTCTTTGCGCATCATCTCACCTTTTATTTTTCTTTCAATCGGCTCAGCTAGTGTTACTTCTGCTAATCTTTGTTCAAGTGCAAGTGGATTATTCAACAGCCGTTTTAGTTCAGCTTGTCTAGCAGCAGGATCAATAATATGTTTTACAAGGTCTCTAGCTAACCTTACCATTTCTTCATCAGATCTTCTAATAATTTTCTCAGCAGCTTCTTGTTGTTCTTTAACAAGTCCGACTAAACCTTTTTCCTGTAGTTGTTTAACTTCTTCAGCTTATAATGACCTAGTTTCAGGTTGTTTTCCAAATAACGCCTCAGTAACTGGTTTGAGAGCTGTAGTTGCTGTTTCTGCGTCAGCTACTTGCCCACGTCGGGCTAGCTGTACTCGCTGCTTAAATTCTGCTTGAGACTGAGCAAGTTTTTTTTTAAATCTTCTGTATGTTTTCTGTACTTTTCTCGTTTATCCATTTTATATCAAATTAATGTAGATAATTTTTAATACAACAGCGAAACATTTTTTTGGGATCACGTGTAAGTTTATCGAACAAGAAAAAGTTATACTTACTGCCGTTGCCTTGTGATATAGTTCGATAAATTTATCATTTGTTACGTCACTGCATTGCTCGTTTGCAATATTCTTGACGTCCACGTTGTCCAGCCCTGGAAATAATATAAAACAACCAGTATTTCGCCGAATAAATCTGTCAACGTTATAAAAACCTTGGGCTAAATAAACAGAATTACATTTTTTATTACGCGACAGTGAAAAATACGATTTTATTTTATTCATCTCCGTATTGTTTAGTGGAATATCATCAAAAACAACTATCTTATGCTCGTCCGAGTCAATTTCACTGACTGGAATAAGTTCTTCTGGTTGCTTGATAATAAAAAAATCTTCACCAGCCTCAAGATCATCACGAAGTTTGTTATTATATTCGCTCAATAATTCATATTTGTCCTGTTGTGGATTAATTGTGTAAATATAAACTCGATCGTAATTAAAATTATCTCCCAACAGCAAGTTCATAAGCAAATTTGTTTTCCCTGATCCTGTGCCGCCAACAATAAGATAATGACAATCTGAAAGTTCGTTGTTGTGTACATGTTTCAGATGTCTGTCTGTATCAAAATTTAATATCGACATATTATAAAAATTGTTAGACAATAAATAAATAATGAGGTATTATACAAAATTTGGAACAACATTAGGAGATTCGCCGGAGATTATAACTACAAGCGGCAATATTGATTTATCTGGTTACCTGAAAAAAAATTGGTGATACGATGACAGGCTAAAGACTATCATAAAATATGTTTATAGTTTGCTTGATAAATGAAACCAACTTTTTAGGTTCTCTACCAGTATATCTTAAATCAAATCCAACATGCTATATTGAGGGCGGATAAAAAGACATTCTATAAGAGATAAATTTTTAAAGACCTGGGAACCTCATCTTCTCTTACTACTATAGCTGCCGCTGAAATATTTGATAATTGACAAAAACATATAAATTGAGTACCATTTACCTCATCAAATTATGAAAATCTGACCGAATTTTTTAGAATGTTCTTTGTTTAAACAGAGGACCTATCTCCTAGTCTGTCAAGCAAAAAATTTTCAAGAAAAATCTCACCTACCATTCATGCTTCCAGCGAAACACATCTCTGCGGAATGACCACAATGGAACATTTGGCAGCCTTTTACAGCGTTATAAAACTTCCATCACGTGATTTCCAGAAAATTCTATTACGCAGTTGTAATACCCAAGCGCTAAATCAAGTGTTCTCTAGAAAATTCTGTAACGTCTGTTAAATCACGTGATTTTTTCTGGAAATGTCCAGTTTTTTCTAGTAAAGTTACAGACACATGTGTCCCTTTGCAAAATCAAACACTGACAAATAAGAGAGCAGAGTGATGCAAGCTTAGTTATTATTGTATCATCCAGTTATAATTTGTTCAGCAGAGTGATGCAAGCTTAGTTATTATTGCATCATCCACGGAGCTAGGAATAAATATGCAGTTTCGATTGTCTAGTACATGTATCGATCGCAACACAGCAGTCTCTGTCTAATCTACAGTAATCGATCGGCACAGGCAGAAAATATGTATAGTTCGAAAGGTATGTCTGTTATAGAATATCTGGAATGGGAGAGGGGTTTTTCTCTGACAGATATGTTTTAGAGGGGAAGGGGATCTAAAATCTAGAAACCTCCGTTAATACAAATATCTTTTTAGAGTGGGAGAGGGGGTCTTCTCGTGACAAATATAGTTTCTAACCTGTTTAGAGTTAAGCTACAGGTTGGTTACAAATATGTTCTGAGGGAGGGGGTGGGGGAAGGGGGAAAGGGTATTAAATCTAGAAACCTGGCTTTCTTCTACTACTTATGCAAGCATCTAAACATTTATTGGCTATAATATTATATATGGCTATAATAGTCTGCTTGTAAATTTTGTTTAATCTTTTTTTTTTTTTTTTCACTCCAGTGAAATATCAAGATTATCTAATCATAAAATCCTATAATTCATGGCGTAAAATAAAATAAAAAGTCTTTAACATGGAGAAAAGCAAGTGCCACTAAAAGATGGGCTGGAAAGATGCTAAAATTATTTAAAAGATCTGTAAACTAAAATAAATAAAGTAAAGAATTAAATCTTTAAAACATTTGGGTCAAAGTTAACCATATAATACATATTCCATAAAAATGGCCCAATTTTCTCTGGTTGTACATCATCATGATTTCTTAACTGAGCTCACATTAAGCATTCTCTCCCACAGGGTGGAAACTGATAGACATGACAAAAAAGACAGTGGTTATTAGTTGAGTATCCACTTTGGTCCTGGTTCACCCATCAGTGGGTACCAGTATGTACCAGTCAGCTGTGCAGTCCGTACAATATTGATTCATCTCTGTAATTTGTTCTAAATTGAGGTTTGACGTTAAGAAGCTTGTCAAACAAGTTTTTATTCCAAATATTTTGCCATATATACAGGACATGCTGACTTGAACAGTATATGACGTCTGTATATGGAATGTTCCATTTAGTTTCTGACATCGGCATCTGCATTGGAAGCTATGACTGCTTTATCTGCTTAGTCATTACCATTAATACCAATATGACCTGGCAGTCAATAGGATAGAACATTTTCTTTCCACATAAACATATCAATATTACGGTAAGACTTTGGATATTAAAAAGATGTAAATTGTAAGGCATTGTAAGGATTTCAGTAGAAAAGGATCCGAGAAGATGATAACATTATAAAGACATACTTAGTCTACAGTTGACTGGAATGTACACAGCTAGAAAAGAAAACCTGGGAGTAAAATCATCAAGTTCAAAATGCGTCCTGCATGGATATAAGAAAATGAGTTGAGGGACAATTTATAGAAATACTGTATCAAATACAACATTAATTACAAGAACTGAAACAATTTCAATTAATCAAGAAAACAATCTTTAGAACATTATTTCAGAACCGTATTTGGAGTGAGAATGAAATGACATTGGTGGTCCAGCGACCTTATGGTAGAACATTGACCGGTATACTCATACACATATCAAAGACTAAATAAAATGGGGGCCCCGAGTGGCCGAGTGGTCTAAAGCGCTGACCGTTACGGATCACTGCCATCTCACCTCTGTCTGCGTGAGTTCGAGTCCAGGCTCGGCTAACGTGGGTACGTGAGAAAGCCCGCCAGTAGCTTCTCGTGGGTCGGTGGTTCTTCCCGGGATTTTCCAGGGTTCTTCCTCCACCATTAATACTGGCCGCCATGTATAGCCTATCTTGTGCTGAAAAATGGCGTTAAACCCTATAACAACAACAACAACAACTAAATAAAATGTTTTCTTTTTATCTAGTCATAAAAGTCGCTACGCTGAAAATGTGCAGATATGAAACTTTTCTAAGTGTCGGTGCTGCAATTTCATTTTTTCTGAGATTTTTTTTAAAAGTATTGAATTATGTAAATAAAACAAACGTGCTGGAAGACCATTCTTTCCACCAGTTGATAACAGTTTCCTCTATAATTGTTTTCACCAACTTAGATCTACTTGTAAAATGAGAAAAGTGCCTGTGTTCCTGTTGGAGTATATAAATAAGCGGTTTCATTCAGTGCATATTATCACATAAAGATAATGATCCAATCTGAATCCCCAAAAATATGTTATGTCGTGCACATTTAAATTTATTTTAAACATAGGGTAATATAAAATCTGAAACTTGCATTTTTGTGCATTTTTTTCAGTATGTATCTACTATTCTAATGCAGCTCAAATATAATGACACATGACTGAACTTACAACTTTCTGTAATAAAACAACAAAACCATTATGTTTGTACTGTGTGCAACTTTAAAACAATGTTCATTTATAGGGGCCCCAACTGGCCGAGTGGTCTAAAGCGTTCACCGTTACGGATCACTGCCGTCTCACCTCTGCGTGTGTTCGAGTCTCGGTTTTGGCCAATGTGGGTACATGAGAAAGCTAGCCAGCAGCTTCTCATGGGTCGGTGGTTCTTTCCGGGGTTTTCTCGGGTTCTTCCTCCACCATTTATACTGGCCGCTATGTATAGCCTATCTTGTGCTGATAAATGGCACTAAACCCTACAACAACAACAACATGATCAGTTATACAAGTTAAGTGATAACCAGCTATAAACACACGCTTTCAATAAATCCGAGTGTACTACACTATTAGCATGTGAGACCCATTTTGGTTCATTCGACATAATTGTGATGGGTAAATGTAAAGTATCAAAGTTCCTTAATATGTATATATGAATGCAATGCATCTTTTAATCCACTTACTTTGTGCTTGGGATCATTGTCCTGTCAAATTTTGTGATGCTGGCTTACATTCTGTATAAAAAGTAGCAAAGACCTCTCCAGAATCTCTTGAAAAGTAAATACTCGTCATAAATCTATCAAAGATCAAAATCCTGCTGATTCCAACCGATAAATGTACCCTAAGAGGTCGTTTTGGCTTGCACAAGAAGATCACAAAAATGCTCTTTTGTTTACAATTTGTTTCATTTTGACATGGTTGTTCACCATATTCGTCGCTGAAAATCATATCAAGTGTGCACTTTGTTGAGAGGAGACTTGTAGAATTCAATACGTTTCAACTTTTCAGGTCTCTTGTTAACCTGGCAGTATCTTGGTTGTGCAGTGATAACCCTTTCATCGCATACGACCTCTTACACAACGTCATTGCCTATACAAGTGCCAAATATAGTCAAAGCATTTTGATATTTTTACTGGAACTGGTAGCATTATTACTTAATATATTTTAATGATTTACTTGTGATGAGTAGTATGCAGAATTGTACTCATGCATTTATAAAATGGTAATGGTGTGTGAATATCGAAATTTTCTGGTACTGCTTGATGGATATTTGTCAGCTGCCTATTTGATCCCAAATCCATACTTCTCGAGAATTCCAAGAATTTTGCAGCAGTTAGACCTTGTCTATAAAACTTGACAATATCCGGGTTAGCTTGATGATTAATCTTTGATTGTGGCATGTTTTCTTTATAAGAAACTAGCGTTGTATTACTTCCCTCCACTCAAAATAGATCAATTAGCAGAGAGGTTGTTTTTCGTGTTAAGTAGAGGAATGCAACAGAAACAACAAAACGGATTCGATATAAACTTTTTATCAACTGGTTAATAGTACTACACTAAAAACATGAAAAATGATATTGACATAACTGTTTCCACTCTGATTGATTCATTCTTGTACTGTACTAATATTGATGTTATTCAAACGCGGGGGGTGGGGGGGTGGTGGTAAGGAAATGATAAAGAACATGGTATTACTCTATTGATAGGTCTTTTATTTGCAAAAGTGATTTTATCGTGTACAAAGATGTCAATTTAATATCCATCATTTTATCCAGCGAGAGCAATGGAGATAGAGAGGAGGGTAGGTGTTTCGGAAAAGAGGAGCAATACAATACAACAGACATCATTTTATCCTGAGGGAAAGAGAGAGAGGGCGGGAGAATGAAAGCAATAAAAGGCATTTGCATTGGTTTGCATTAAGAACCTTTTACAGGCTTTTATAGCCATTTGAGCGGGGGGGGGGGGGAATGAAGAATCAATATTTGTCTTCCACTCAATCCAGAACTGTGTGAGTGCATGTTTGTGGTATATTTCATCCTTGCTTGGCACATGTTTGATGATAAACCAGTTCGCGTCTTTTTGCACAACTTTAGTTGTCATGTAATAAAAAGCTTTATCTAATTCCCATAAAAAATACAATACCCACACTATTTAGCCTGCAATTTTCTTTTGATATGAGAGATAAATCCTGTTTTATTATCAATATGTGTGCATCTTTTCGGTGTCATTTTTTATATTTTGTTGTTATTCTTGTTTATTTATCTTTATGGCCTCACATTATACAGACCTGCCAACCCTAAAAGGACCTTCTCAGTAAGGCGGTCATTGTTTCCCGTGCGTTGGGCCAGTCGTATGTAAAGTGTAACAAAATATCATGTACTGCTATTGTCAAGCTTTAAAATATGCATGTAAAAATCTTAAAGTGTGATTCAGTATAGCGACATTTGAACATCGTGTTCAACTCAAAAGTTTGCAAAGTTTATAGCAACTTTAATTACCTCCAGCAGAGTTTCACAAACTGCAGTTCCAAACCCTATGGAGGTCAATGGCTTCTTGATATCCCTCAACTTGAAGTGATGCTTAAAAATAAATTAAATTTAATGTGGGCTGTAGTGACGGCAATCATCTTTCCTGCCACGTGACATACTGAAATTAACACATGATGTGCACTAAACGTAATTGTTGCTCTTACTGTTTTCTTCCCCAAGATTCGGAATATTCTCTATTCCTATTCTGCTTGATCCTGTAGATGTTTTGCATCGTAAAATACATGCAGTATAAAGCTACTGAGGTACTCCTTTAAGGTTTGTCTGGTTTCCTGATAAATTCCACTTAATCTAATATAAAACCCAGATCTGAATCAAACACTGACAAGCCAGTGTCCGGATTTTACCTATAATAATCTTATTTCCGTAACGTATGCTTTAATTCCTTAAGTCCGTATTATAAGGTTCTTTTCCGTTCAGTCTTATAGCCAAATCGCAAGGGCTGGCATGTCTTCATTATAGTGTGCATGCGTATATCACCTCATTCATCTTTGACAATGGAAAAATCCTTCAGCAAAAGTGATCTCACGAGGATGAAAGTCTTCTTCAGCCAAAGCTGGGAGTCCGTCATCAGATAAGACACCAACATCTTTACATCACAAAACTGTTCACGCCACCCAGGCTTCCATTGCCCCAGCACAAATCCCAAAAGAGGGCACAGAAATAGTAACATTTTCTCAAGTAATTCTGCCTTCAGATCGGTACACTATGGATCAAGCCACCGTGACTGCCTCTGATTGAAATGACACCAAGGTTTACTGTAAATTAGTGCGTTCAATGATGCTATGGATGGTTCTACCATTAAAAGTAAGGAGCATGAAGATATGTTTTTTCTGCCTCACATATTCCACAGATATTCTCCACTCTGAAGTTAGGATATGGCACCATAACTTCACCACTGTCAATGCTGAGCAAGAAGCCAGTAATCAGTATGCTTAATGCCATTTACCAAAAATTGTAGGCATTAAGATCTGTTTCACAGTGCCATAAATAAGAGAATTAACAGAGTTAATGGACGAATTTGTGGTCTCGAAATTAGGATGGATAAAGTTATTGCCAGAATCAACAATATTTATATTCCAACAGATGCAGCATGCAGTGTGCCAGCAATTCCAGTAATTGCAGTCTACAAAGTCAAAAGATACAAATAATTCTTCAGCATCGTCATTGGCGTCTACAAAAGTTATGGACAAAGATATAACATTTGGCAACGATACACCAGAGTGCAAGCTACGTCTGGACGTATTTATGGAGATGAAAAAATATTTGGCATGTCCAGGCAACTTTGCTTAAAAAAGCTCACTCAACATTTTTCCAGGCGTTATTCAGACCTGGCAATCTTCTTTTCAACTACAACTGGTATGGTGATGGCCAGAAAGGCAAGCTAGAGCTGGATCCAGTTTCCATGCACTATGAATGAAGCTTTTATCCAGAAATGAAGCAGCAGCCTGTGTGACGATAGATGGTGATAACACCAAAACCTGAATGCCTCCTACGACCCAAGTGGAAGAGAAGCAAAGCTACATAACCGTATCACATGGAATCCAGGATAATATAAGGGAACTTCTTCCAGAGATGTCTACTATGAGAGTCTAAATTTCACAGACATAGATATAGACAGCGAAGAGATTAATATATAACTGGCTACTCATTAATAAATCAATGGTTGCATTTAACTTCTGAATATTAATTATATACCTGAATATGTATATCTATATGACCATCATCTGAAATTAATGTTTAACCTTTCTCTTTTTTTCTATTTTCCTGCTGCTTACTACACATAGTGCAAGCTAAATTAGAATGACCTGTTCTGAGACAGTTGTGGGTCATTAACTACTTATAGTATTACATACAAAATGGAATCCAGATAAATATGGTCCAACATAATGTAATCAGTCTCACTTAACATCAGAAACATATCTGTTGTACATGCTTTAGTAACAATTTAAGAATTCCCTGATTGCCAAGCATTTTGCAGTTCGTGTCCCCATTTTTTACATCAAGTCAAAAAGATGTTTCTGCCATGAAAGAATTTCAGGATTCTGATTATGCTTTGAGGAATTTTCCACTAATATTAGTATAAAAAAAACCCAGTCAACTATTAATGCTAACTAAATTTTACTTTATTGGTGTATGATATGTTACCATTTTCAGGCGATCTTCAGAATCAAAATAATAACATTTGTTCGCTTATAAATCTATACGTTAAAAATCTAAAATTCTGAAAAAGTTCCTAAGTGGTAAGAAAACATATCAACATCATGTAGGATAAAGACAGACTGAATTTTCTCATCTGTAGCGCAAATGCATGACCTCGTGTCCCAAGGTCAAATGAGTGCAAAGTAGTGTATCACATACAGAAAAATGCCAAACACTATGCAAACAAATTAGCTGGCATGTTTATCTTAGTCGCAATATACAAATCCTCCAACAGTACAAATAGAAAAATGTTTACTTTAATATCAGCATCAATGTAATTATAATAATTAGAACTATGCCAGATCATTTTTCTACGATGATAAAAAAAAAAAATATTTTTTCCCTTACAAAAATGAGCAAATAATCATCCATGCAGAATACTCTAAATTTGTTTTTATTGGTCCTTAATCACTTGAGTAATACTCAGTATAGAATAAACACTTACTTTTCTGTAAGGTCAAACTAATCCTGTCTGCACATGTGGATTTTCCACAAAACATATTCTACTTACCTGATGTGTGTCTTCACTAATCTTGTGTCTACATGGAGTCATCATCTTCTACAGTAACACGGTTATTCGAATATTCCTTTGTGTTATTTATAAAGCTAATCAATGATGTTGCCTCTTTTCAAATCTGGAGATTTGATTATCTATGCAAGTCTAAGGTTTGACATGTACTGTATGGGGCAGAAAGTGGTGTTTATTTGAGTTTCACAGAATTCCATGTTTCTTCGTTATGTGTCAGTGCTCTTTTAAAACCTATACATACATTTGTTCTCTCTGAAATCTCTGTGTTTTAACAGGGAACATGAGTTATATGTCAACATCAACATGTTCACATATGCCAACATAAATACAGGGATATTTTGAAGTCATACAGAGGAAGGGCACACTAATCTCTAAATGTGTCTTTAGAATGTGCAAGTTGGACCATGCTTCGATGGCAATTTCTTACCATCAATTCACCATACTTAAAAGGCATCGTAAGCTTTTATGAAATGTGTATAAGTAGGATATATTAAATCATCCCAATAGGTGGTGTGCCACTCAGCTATCGTTGTCCAAGGCAGCTTAACAAGTATTAGTGAACCAGAAATACAACGAAAACTTCTCAGGCACACCTCCTTTAAAAGACATTTTAGTCAAATGGACACAAGAAGTTGACTATAAACAGAAATTTTAAATTAAATCACTAAAGCTTACATTGTACATAAAAATATTCATCTTAATACTAATAAATAAAGAAAACATCACGATATCATGGAATTTAGATTACAGTGGCAATTGGTATTATAGAGCGCATTTACCAATATGTATCCTCATGTTTAATAATCTGAGGTTAGTGTAGCCAACTTAAGTATAGGAAACAGAAATTCCTCATAGTAAGAAGCTCCACATCTAAAACTTTAATCAAATTTTATCATATATTGTATGTTTTGAGGTTTGCTGCAGAAGAACAACATGATTCTAGGTGGTCAGGTAGAATCTGTTTTTATATCCCTGTCAAGTTCTTTGAGATAGGGATACAATTCAAATAACAGTAGTAAATGACAACACAGCAAATATCTTTTTTTCCTTACCAACACTGTGCAACTTTGGGATTCTTCTCTTCCTGTAAAGCAGCACAATTCACACTGTGTTATTGTTCTACAAATTATAGTTTGGTCAATTTCCTTGTAAATAATAGTGCCAAACATTATGAAAGTGTTTAGGATATAATTATTTACCTTGACAGACATAGCAATTAAACAGCTTTTGATCAATGCACTATAAGTAACAATGAATACTTAATAAATCGTCAAAAAGGTGATAAGTTAAGGATGGTTTCACAAGCTTATCCCATACGGAATCTTCTTTTATTAACGATGAGCACCCAGTCATGAGGTTTTCTTATAATTAGTACTTTATAAAATTCAGCCACTATCAGTTCATATAATTTATGATCTTGGAGTTATGAAATTTTAACGTCAATGGTGAAATTGCACATTTAGTCAAAATATAAACAACACATTTCTCTCTTCATGGACTTTAACTTTTAAATTATTGTTATGGGGATAAAATACCATATCACCACCAGTGCTCTACTGGTAAAAAATATTGTTGAAATCTATGTCAGTGTTTTCCCTCTTTTTTCCTACTATCTGTGGTAGTATTGTCGTCCAGTATATCTACCAACCCTCATCAAACAATTGATAAGCTTTCTTACATACCCATGCTATCTGAGCGTGAGATTCCAACCCATGTGGACAGTGATGAGATGTCAGTGATCAGTAAAGGTTAATCTCTTAGACAATATTTTATTACATGATATATTCATTTCAATGAAAGGTTACATATATTAGCAATCATACACACCTGAGTGATTTAACTGAATAATCTGTCATTTTCAATCTGTGATTTGTTAACACATGAATATCAGTGGTTACAATAATGTTCAAAGGGACATGAATATGCATTACGCTCTTTATGTAAAACTGGCTTTTAAGTTTTTTTATCGTGGAACGAACGACATCACGCATCAATTAGAATTCCCATATCATTAAGCATATTAACCACAACAACATATCTGTACTCCCTAAATTCCATGTTTGCGGAACCTGCTTCAAATGTGGATAAAGTTATACGTGCCGAGACACTATTTGCCAGCTTTATAGAAGAACATAGTATCTCAAGAGTGATCATCTGGATAACGCAACCAGCGATCACGATTTTAAACAAAATATGCATTAAACACTAATATGAATGACCATATCGCAAACTCTGATATAAACTCAACTGAATAATAATAATAATAATAATAATAATAATAATAATAATAATACAGACTTTATTTAAATAAGGTAACTCAATTAGCTACAGAACTAACCTACCTTGAGGCCTTCTATCTGTTATGTACAATATATATAGTATATACAACCTGATGTGAAGAACCAAGTTTGACACTAAATAAATAAGTGATCTTAAAAGCCAAAGTATCAAGCCTGAAAAACATGCGCAGGCATCTGTGAATACATAACATAAATATATATATAAAATATAAAATATCATCCTGCATTGAAAAATTCAACTGTGAAAATGATGCAAAATTGCAGAAAAGCATGCGGTATTTATTGTACTGGAAATGTTCAATTTTCTAAAGATTTCATCCATTTGAGACATTGATTATGAAAAGAAGACATGCTAGGAGCCTGACTTATGTCACTGGGAATGTTGTTCCATATCAGTGGACCAGTATATTGAAAACTTTGTTTAAACATTTTCTTATTTGGCCTTGGTATAATGTAATTTTTGCTTCTTATGGACTTTAAACTTGGAGTACCATCAGTATCTCTTTGGTGAAAGATATTGCTTAGATAGACAAGAATGGCTTTCTGGATATTTTATACATCAATTTGGCCTTTCTAAGAACTATTCTTTCATGTATTGTTACAACCTTTATATTATTCATTGCATCCTGGAAATTGTCTATACATTCATCTAGAATTAAATGGCAAGCCCTCTTTTGGAGTCTTTAAAGTGTTGTTATGTCTAAATTAGAGGTATTACCCCAAATTGCATTACAATAGTCCAGATATGGCTTAATATAACTTTGATAAAAGATGACCCTATACTGAAGAGGAATGTGTGTTTTGATTTTCCTCAGTAGCCAAAAGATAAGAATTAACCTTTTATGAAACGTGTTTAATGTGCATAGACCAAGTAAGATTGTTATCTATGAATACACCAAGAATTTTGTCCTGAGAGGTCATATTAAAGCTCACATTGTCAGATAGAACCTTGAGTTTATCACTATCTAGCGTTGCTCATTTTCGTTGCGTTGTAGCTAGAAGGGCTTTCGTTTGTTTTTTTTTTTTTTTCTGTATTTCTGATCATGCTGTTTTCCTTGCACCATACTTGAAGTCTGAAGAGAGGATCTTCTAAGTTATTTTCAAGTACCATGTTGGTGTTACCCATCTCAGACAGTGTAGTATCATCTACATAGAGGTCAGTGGAAGAAATTGAAGTTCAAAACTTAAGAGGAAAGACTTTGATAAAAAGAATGAATAATAGAGATCCAAGGATAGAGCCCTGTGGTACTCCACAATTAATATTTTTACTTTCTGAAAGTTGACCATTTAAAGATACTTTTCTGCACTCTATCGGTTAAGTAAGAAGTAAACCAGTTTAGGGCGTGTTCACTGCATTGATAGATTTTTAGTTTTTCAAGCAAACTTTCATGGCCTACAATATCAAAAGCTTTATGAAAATCAACCATAATAGTGCCTACCATTTCTCCTTGATATAATGCTTTCAGCCATTTATCAATCAAAGATACAAGCGCAGTTTCACAGGAGTGATTCTGTCGAAGCCAGACTGATTATCATGAATAAGATCATAAGCGTTGAAATAGTTGAGAAACGAATCATGTGCATGTTTTTTCTAGTAAGTTGGAGAGACAAGGAAGGATAGAGATGGGTCTGTAGTTAGTTACATCATCTTTTGTTCCTGCTTTGTGCAATGGTGTTACCTTTGCAGTTTTCCATGTTTGTGGAAATTTATTAGACCCAATAATTTCATTGCAAATGAAAGCTATACTCTCTACAATTGCAGGTGCAGCTACCTTTAGTAGCCTTGGTCCAATCATACCAAGTCCTGTAGCTTTACAATCATCCATTTTTTAAAATATATTCCAACACAATTTCTGGACTCATTTCAGGAATTTCAAACTTTATATTGTTTTGTAGTTTTTTGGCACAAAAATGTTTGAGTTCTGGATGATCAGATGACGTTCTGGGTTCTTTACGTTTTTCAGCAATTTGGACGAAAAAGTCGTTAAAAATATTTGAGATGTCAGTTGGATTATCGGTATAAATGCCCTCATGATTGAGGGATAAAATTTCACTTTTACTCTTACATTTGCCTGCACCAAACTCTGTAAATACTTTCCAGATAGCTTTCCAGTTATTTTGGTTTTCATCCAGCACTTTTTTTGTAGTGAGCTTGTTTGGCGTAACGTATTCTTTTATTAACTTTATTCCTCCAAACTCTATATTCAGTTTGATTTCCTACTGATTTTAGTTGGTCCCTTTGCTTTATTGCTTCTAAAATTTCTAGGGAGATCCAGCCTGGCTGGTGGTCTTTCTTTATCCTGTCCAAGTATCTAAAACATCATCAATATCTTCAACGATTTGGACTGTATTCCATGGAATCTGTTTCAGATAATCCAGGAATTTAACAGTATTAAAGCTTTGTAAAAGATCTATAAGTAATGGATTTATGGATATTATTATTTGTTTTTTTATTTGCCATTGACTTTACATGTTAGAAAAATTGCAAAGTGATCACTTATACCAATCTTTGGAACCATTACTTCCAAAACATTTTCTTTTGTATTGGTATAGATATGATCTATAAGTGTTTTAGAGGATAGATGTTGCTCTGGTGGGTTCATTTACTAGTTGCTCCATACCTAATGAAGCAATAAAATTCATCCAGTTCACTTTTATTTGATCATTGAGAAAGTCTCCATTTATATCGCCAAGAATGTAAAATTCTTTCTCTTCGTTTGATATTTTGTCTACTTGAAGTTCAAAATATTCACACCAATCAGCATGTGATGATGGGGATCTGTACACAAAGTCTACAAAGTAGGGCTTACCTTTTCTGGAGTGATTTGTAGCCAGATGGATTCTATTTCGTGTATTTCTAGGTCTTCCCATCTTTTAGAAATAGTATCAGGTCTAACGTACACAAGGAACCCACCACCGCCTGCTTTCCTATCCCTTCGATAAGGTTTGTCATAGCCATTGATGTACAAGAAATTGTCACCCTGATTTTCTGTTAACATTGTTTCCGAGAGTCCAAATCAATGAATATTATTATTTGGAGAGGTTAGCATTAACTTCACTTGATCGATCTTTCCATGAAAACCCTGAATATTTAAATGACCTATGTGTAAACCCTTACTAGAAACTTCTAAATTCATGAGATTAACATCAATGCTATTAGAGGCACTCAAGGAGACATTAAAAGTATTAAAACTATGGCATAATGATCATCGTTACAACTGTCATTATTGTATAAAAACAAATAGGTTTTCTACAACTGCATTTTCTATTTTTATAATCATTGTATAAATCTGAACTATCAATCATATTTGAATATGTACAAGTAGCTGGTAAGTTTCCACATTTAGAACATCCATCAGCAGGGGCATCAAATCTGTTTTGACAAGAGATGTATGGTGTATATGACAGTCCTTGATAGACAGATTGGTCCTCCTGCTGAATAGAGACTTCCTGTGAAGTTGATATTGCCTCATTGCCCTTGTCCTATTTCATAAATCTAGTGTGAGTTTTGGCTTTATCTGCAAAGCTACCACACTGATGTCATTGTATTGGCTGTCAGTGCCTGCATTCCTGTGCTGTATGTTTGGTCTAACCACAGTAATCACATCCCTAATGTACTGACTATATTGATATGGCTGACCTTTGGTAAACAGATGGATATTATCTCTTTTTCCAAATAAATGTTGCATCACTTGTCCTTCTTTGTCCAGGAAACTCAAGTAATTGTAAACAATATCACACTTCCACTCACTTGCCAGTCTTCGGATGACTTCATTGATATATAACACATCACAATCTCCCCTTGGGGGCCATTTCACACAATGCAACTTGACAGCCTTGATTTTGCTTATGGATGTGCGTACGTAATCGGTCATACAGTTCTTCCAAAAGTTCTAGATCAGTCCCTTCACTGGCATTGTTCCCTCCAATATAGGGGACTATTTCAGTAAACTTGGAGAGATCATATTTTGTTTATATCTTCTAGTATTGTCTGTATTTTGGCACCTGAAATGGCATACTTTCTAAAACAGTGCCTCAGCCCTCTGTTGTTAATTCCATGTAAAATGGAACTACCAATAAGGAGGATGTTATCTCTGCTGGTAGAAGGCAAAGTATTATATTTACTTTGTATTGATGTAGCTAGTCTATATGGTGCTTTATTACTCTTAACCTTATCAGTTATGGCTGAGTCAGTGGCAGAGTTGGAAAGCTGCATTGGGTTTTCTTTTGGCAATACTTCAGGTGTCTGTACACTTTTACTTAGAGTTAAAGATTTAGAACCAATGGTTTGTGAATGTCTGCTGATAGTCAAAGATTTCTCTCTCTGGGCAGCTAATTTAACCTTCTCATTTATTAGCTTGTCAATCTGTTTTTGCATCTTGCCGACTTGCTTCTGGAGTGTTCGTATTACAGTCAGCAGCAGGTCAGTATTACACATACATGGAGAGTGCTGTCTGTGATCTCTAGTAGGGCCCTCAGAGTATTACACATACATGGAGAGTGCTGTCTATGATCTCTAGTAGGGCCCTCTGTAGGTGGCATTGGGGTCATAGACCTTGGAGTGCCATTCATTGCAGAAACCCTAGCAAGTGGGTCAGCCCTCTCATTAGATAATTCTTGGTTTCTATGACTACAATTCTCGTTTGAGTCCACTATATCTGATAAACATGTGGAATTGAAACTATCCTCACTCATAGGGGATTCTAAAATAGATCATTAAATCCTTTGTAAACATGAATGTAAACCAAAATAATGTACATGTAACTCATTGTCATTGTAACCCAAATGACTGGGATGAATGGGGTCTTGGTCTCAATTTATAATACCAGTAAGTGATAATCATTTTCCGGATTTAATTAAAAATGGTGATAGTTGTGACAATGGTAACAACAAAGGTATCTCAAAATAACGTTTACAGTTGCAAGGTTGTGATGGTATAATGTACAGCTTGCAAAGAATCTTGGTGGCATTAAAAGAATAGTATAACTTGACACAAACAGTACCAATCATGCACAGTTCTGGCATAGTCGTCAGTCGGAATCCAATGACTGGCAGGAAATTATTGAAACTTCAGATTGGCAGATTTAGTAGAATTATACATTCCAGTGAGGACATGAAAAGGACATTTTCCATTCTGAGGAAAATTCAGGCCAGCTCTAGACGATACTAGGACCCAGTAACAGTACATCATCTCGTAAGTTATAAGATCAATTATGATGAGGACTGCCACATATATAATCCAGCAATGATCTAAGAAATTTTAAAAATGCTTGAATGCCAAAAGGATACTATAAAGGGACTGACTTGATACGATGATGTGCATATTTTAATATTACAAATATGTAAATCTGTTCAATAGTTTCAATATTTGTTCATCTGCATGCAAACAAAATCAGGTCAATGATAAATCTTCCTCTTTTGATGTCATAAGTCCTGACCAAATTTTCAAAACCTCCTGATCAGTCTGGCCTATCGTTAATGGAACTTTTCTATGACACTGACTTTGACCCAAAAACAAACAGATCACTGATGGTGGCATAGGTAAAACTGTTTTCACCTCATATTGATTCAACTCAGTTAAAAGCATTATCCATCAACAAGTGTAGAAAATATATAGAAATTTATAAGAAATTAAATATTTGAACCAATATGGTAATACAAACTTTCCATGACTGTAACATTAACACTAAAATCAACAGCAAGGTCAGAAAAATAAAAAGTAAAAAAGGAACAATTGCTTCAGGCCTCCCAACAACACTGTGAAATGGCATGTGTGAGGGGAAGGCACTTTTAGCAACTGTTATGTGGCCTCATACCACTTTAATCCAGCCGTAGTGAAAATGTAGAGTGAATATGTCACATGAACGGTCTTTGTCATTTATGATGCTTATACAGTGCATATCTATTGTGGAGAAAGGCAAGTTGAACTTCAAGATACTTCGTGAAGCAGTACAAGATATTACCGTTTAGTGACTCTAGCAGACTGCAGTAACTGTTGGAAGGATGGCTGGTCTTCTGGGATTAAAAAGGAAATTAGCAGATATGTGAAATACAAAATTTAATGACAGCAGAAGGAGGACAGAACTCTTGAGGTAAAGATATAAAACTTCTTCAGCGTATGCACCAAAGGCCTGGACATCATCAGACTGAATAGAAAAGAAATGACTTGCGAAGATGTCTTCCAAGTCAGATGTGCAGGGTGACTGAGATTCTACATGCAATAGAAAGAGTGATGAGTGTGTGGTGGACATTTTCAATGTCTGCTTGGTACTTTTCATTTAGGACAAAGTAGACATAATTAGAAGCCTTTTGGTTAGAAGTGGTAATAACACAATTTTCAGAATGGCTCACATGGTGGCCACAATGGACATTGGAGCAGCAAGATTTTCACTTACATCCAATTAGACATCGTAAGAAGTCTTTTAGTCAAGGTCGCAGGTGGGAAAGTTGTTTGAAGTACTTGCCTTTACCAATTACAGCCATCTTACCTCTGTCTACGTGGGTTCGAGTACCAGACTCGAACAATGTAGTTGTGTGAGAAAGCTTACTCGCAACTTCCAGTGGGTCAGTGGGTCTTCCAGTGGTTTGACCGGATTCTACCGCCATCAATTATACTGGACGCCATGTACAGCCCATCGTGTACTTGAAAATATCATTAATCTCAAAACAGCTAGTTATTCAGTGAAAGTTCTACGTTGATGTGATCATCCATCCTGCCAGAATAGCGATTGCGTGAATTTCAAGATATATATGCCACAATAGGTATATAGGTCATCACATCAGCACTATTTTTATTTCAGACCAACTCGATATCATAAGAACTCTTTTCTCAAAATTCAATGATGAGAGATTCAACCATGTAGGCGTAGTAACTATAACAAGATTTTCAAGATGGATTCCATGGTGGCCATAATGGACATCAGATCGGCGCCATTTTCATTGAAGACTCCATATTAATATGATCACCCATTTAGGAGGAGTGTAATAACAAGATTGTTAAGATGGCTGCCTTTGTGGCCTTATTGGATATCAAATCGACAACATTTTCATTTAGGATCAATTAGACATCATAATAAATCTTTCAGTGAAAACTCCATGCTGATATGACCATCAAATCTGGAAGAGAAATGATAAGAAGATTTTCAAGATGGCCATATATTGGATGTCCAAGCAGTACCTTTACCATTTTTGGCCAACTAAACCGTGGGATGAATGTATGTGTAAAGTATCAAGGCAATCCTCTACAAAGTTTAGGGGAAGTATCAATAACAAACTTGTTCTAACCGACGGAGAAAGACAGATGATAGAATATTGATGGACGTCAAACAGGCCAAACTGTAACCTCGCCCGATCAATAGCTAGCACAACTAAAAATGAAACAAAGTAAACGTGTGCGTGTGGAGGAACCATGGTGGGAAATAATACTAGACCCTTGATCTGTAATAATACAGCATGAATCAGGATCAGATAATTTAGCATTTTACGTAGTAGCCATACCTTAATTAAGCTGAAACAGATAATTGTATCATTATATATTGTATTTATTTGTTGTTGCAATAAAGTCATTCGATTGTGTTATTCTATTTATGGCACATGATTTAGTCAATTTGACAACCTAAAGCCAGGATTATCTGTACTAGTTGTTTTGTTGTCACTCTAGGCAATCATGCTATTCTGATCATCGTTCATGCTTTTCTTTTCCAGTTATATAGCAAATAATAAGCAACTTTCCAATTGGTTAATTTGAAATGTGCAAGTATAAACTTTATGATATAAACAGTATGTTAGTGATAAACATCAGAGTCAGTCCAATATATACTTCTCTAAAGTTTTGTTTGATATTTGAAGACTTAGATTGTTGTTAGTACTTTAATTTTCTACATTTTTCATTCTGTCAATGTTGACATTTTCTTATACTATGTACAATTTTTTTCACATTTTAGATTAGTTTAGATTCACCTAAAAGCTGCTAGGGATGAAATGCACAATCACTTTAAATTGCTACATGTGACACTTTGGTTTTATGGTCCCCTACAGGGTAGTAACTTGTAGAAAAGCTTACATAATGAATCAGATAGAATACAAAATAAACATATTTTAATTTTGTTTTAATTTATTTGTAATTTTAAAATCTACATTATGTATTTGTGAACAAAAGGGTGGTAACAGGAAAATGCCTTTGTTTTTTGTTTTTTGTTTTCTATCAGTTGATCACTCTTTCAATCTTTATGCCCGCAAGTTTAGAGCGTACTTGTATACAAAAATACATTTAGATGTATGATTATTATTATTTTTAATTTCTTTGCCTTTCCAGATGAGTGTTCGTGTTTTGTGTTATTTGGATTTTTAACGTAGTTTTAACAATTTTTCAGTCATATCACTACGATGTCTGCAGGATGGTAGTTTATAGTGATGTCTAGCGCTGGGGCATCATGCCGCAGACATGTAGCATGATGTCCCACCAAGTCACATTATCCTGACACCAGGCCGACCATTCCTAACATTAACCTCTTAATGATGAGCGCCAAGCGAGGCAGGTGTTAGTACCATTTTTGTAAGTCTTTGGTATGACTCGGCCGGGGATCGAACCCACGACCTCCCGCATCCGAGGCGGACGCTCTAACCACTAGGCCACCGGAGCAGTCTTTCTTTCTTTCTTTCCAGATGAGAATGTGAAGATTTGTTTCGAGGTGCTACATAATATGTGACATTTATCCTAAATAACAAGGAACTTATATTTATGCGATGTGTATATTATACATGATTGTCATATCGGTTTTTATGTACTTTATGTATTCTCTGACATGAATGCGATGAAACTCTTCATATATTCCAGTAGAATTAGTATATGTTGTTCAGTCTTCAGTACACTTAACAGGCTATCAAACTGTCTATTATAATCGGAGCCTACCATTCTGCCCATGTGCCTCACTGTCTGTCTGTTCTATTATTCTTTTGCTCTACAACACTGGTTGCTTTTACAACTGTAATTTGTACATTTGCATTTAGATTTATTTCCCTATCTCTCTGTATGGATAATTAATAAATATAAGAGATATTAAGTCATTCGAATTGAATTGGCATTCGAAGTGGCAAATGAATTCATATGAACATGCAAAAATAAGTAATGCACTGATGATGATATTGTTTTGTATATTTGCGTTAAATACATTCTATTCATATTTCCAGAGTTTCAAACGTGTTATATTATATTCTGCAAAATCTTCTGCACAATAAATCCATCCTTAAACACTGGATTGATTTCCCTGTTTGTATGAGCCCGAGATGAGTTCTGAAAATATGCAATCTGCAAGCAATCGTGGCATTTACGTTGATTGAAACGGAAACAGCATCAGCAACAAAGCTAATATTATAAGTTAGCCTTTGAATGCTGCTTTCTGACTCTCCTGTTAGCTTGGGTTATATGCTTGGCCGAAAATGTCATCCATCTGTTTTATGTCAACTGAGAGAGGATTTTGCATGCATGGTCTAATTGAATCACCATACATGCAAAGCAGATGTGGCGACGTCTATGCCTTCGTAAGCCTTTAATTAAACATTAACTCTATGCCGGAACCTAAAGGTCAAGTACTGAATAAGTACTATGACCAGTATGTAATGAATTATTACATACAGGACAATGGCGTAAGCATATTGTCACTGAAAGATGCTTTTGATTGCTCAGTTTATTATTACTTTTTAACAGTCACTTCGGAATGCTGCTAAAATTAGATTAAAATAAAGATTATTGGAGATCATTGGGAACTTAGAACTATATTACTGGATTAATTTTCACCCCAATTTCCCACTCAGATTGTTTGTCTATACCAGATGATTGATGTTATGGCTATCACAATTGTAAATCTCCTGAATAATGTTTGTAACCACTGCAGTGGTCCCCACCTTTAGAAGCTTGCCTCAAAAGACAGCATCCACTGTTATACATGTACCTTGCCTAAAAAGTTAAATTTTAACTATTCTGTCCCCCTCAGAAGAGGCCATCTTTTTATAAGGCCACGTATTCATTATAGTGGGGAGGGACCGCTGTATTAATAATATAAATATTATTATATTGTTATTACTGACTTTCAAAACTAGAAATATAACATTTCAAAGGTAAGCCACTTTCGTCTGATTTGTGTCTCAACAAGAGACATTTTTCACATCATTTTCACTCAGAACTTGCTACATTCATGGTGGTGTTTAAGTGAAAACCCCTTGTCAATATGGCCATCTGTTCTGTTTCAGAAATAGTAACACAACTTACAGGATATTTGCCAAGGGAACTTGTTGAATGTCTGAAAGGCACAACTTTCATTGATGACCAAGCAGATATCAATTTGTATCATACCAATTTTTATCAAGTCATATGTTTCTTCCATAATACTTACCAAATTATAATGCCATAGGATAACTATTATTACGTCGCAAAATCCAGCCTTCCCAGGTTAAAACATTTTAGCTAAAAAGCTAAAGGTTATTTCCCCAACTAAATGGTAGTTTGAGTGATCTCTCCTTGATATTGGGATTGGTGCCAAAGCCTGTGAACTCGTAAGTTAATACAAAAAGTTCTGGGGACTTCGTTCTGCTCTGCTGCTGGAGATAAGTAACCACAGTATGATGAGAGACAGAATGAGATCTCCATTCCCAAGTAGAGTCTCGAGCCACAAATGAAAAACATTCAAAACAGTTTTCATCTCACAAATGTTGATATGTAAAAAAATGATTCTGAGTGGATCGCACTCCTTTGGCATCCCGGAATGGAAGGACGCTTGTTTCCCCGTCCTCTGTGTTCACATCCGTGCCGATCATTGCCAGCGGTTGTACTTGCAGAGGTATCTCCGATGAGAGTCCAGAGTGGGTCCTAGCCTTTGAGATGCAATCTCATATTGTGCTGATTATGAAAACTGGTCCAGTGGTCAAAGGTTCAGCCTCCATTTGGACCACGAAATCATTTTGATTGTAGCCCGAGAATGCGACCTGGGATTAGGAATTCCACTGCCGCGTTGAGCAAACCCAGCAGGCGAAGGAATTGTCTTGCAGCTGGATTGCTCTGTCTATGCTAGAAATCTACCTTTGTATTAATTAAATTCTTCTTCCTAGGGAATGCATACTGTTTTAACTTGAATATTTATTCCAGCCATAGTGGACCTAAATTCTGAGAGGGAACGAGGTCGGAGATGTCCTTGCTGACAAGAGATTAAGAGAGGGCAAGAGATTAAATCATGGCTTCTTCCAAGATATAACTAGTCTGTATTTTGGAGCTTGTTGTTTTTTGTAGGCAAATCAGTGCTACCTAAAATGTTGGTGGAGAAGAATGTTGAGGATGGCAACTCATTCTACTTTTATAGCACATTATGAGTTAGATCCTATTACTTCTAAGGCATTGTTCATTTTGGATTGCAGAAACTTGAGGGCGAGTGATGAGACATATTCTGGAAACTGAGGCACCAAGATGATCATCGCATGCTGGAAATGTCTAGAGATACTATGTGGGTTAAATTGACCCTTAAGAGTGCCTATATAATCTGGACATCGTCCACAGAAAGTACCTAGCAGCACAATGCAGGTTAGTCTGCTGAATAACTTGGTTCATGAACTGGGTTCTTGGATATTGAGGCAATAAACTGGACATTGTATGCAGGTGTTTAATAACACTATGCGAGTCATGGAAATGGACAAGTTTGTTTACTGGTAGCTGTTATTATATGATCGATTGTGGCTATGTCCAATTGCGCTGAGAGTTATATGGATGACCCCGGCCATGAAAGTACACGGTCATCTTCGCTGGCATGACCTTTTCCAGTTCTCGCGGATGGGACGGAGCACATGATATTGATCCACGTAGCCGGTCCGTAATTCTGATATTCGAGATTGTAACTGAGCTCTTGTGGCTCTATATCTCGCTCACCAGTAAATGATTTGGTTTTAAACCTTTGCATACAAGCTGGTATTTGCGTCCTTCAAGGTATGCATCTGCGCCCTCACCTTAGTACCCAAAAAGAATTGCCGCCTAATGATTTCGGTCATTAATATGCAAGTCCGACATGTATTCAAGGAATGACAACCAGAGAAAAATTAACATGTCGAGTGCTTGTCGGATTAGTTTCCCCCATGGTCTAAATCTGTAAGACAAAATAGAGCAATGGAAGCCAAATAAGCATTTCTAGTAACAAGTTACCCATTTTTGACTGCCTATACAGGTAAAATCACCGAGGCATCGCCTATCGTAACTACATATATGAGCTAGACCCTATGAGCAACAACGGTACAAGCGACACAATAATATAAATACGTTTTTTTTTTTTATAATACACACAAGACATGCACATGAAAAAGACGCTGAAGCAGCATTATTGATACTTACAAAGTTGATGCTACAGTATGTAGTGTGAGACAGTTACCTGCAGGAAAGGCCCAATGATGTTATATACAGGTAAAATCAGTAAATCAGCACGTATGCAACTAAGAAGCGGATGCAGAGACAAGATAATATAGAACACTTACCTGTATGTATCAGGACGCAGCATAAATTATAATATTCTCTACTTAAATGTCATAGTGAAAGCTTGTTGGTCTCACTATGAATTTGATAAATACGTAAAATTAAAATACCAAGGATTAAGAAAATTTCAAATTAAAGTGAAATTTAAATTTTAAAAGCAATTGCAATCTCTCCGAAATATTCAAATCAAATTCAAATCACGGACGAGCACCTATTTTCTTGTTACGACTTTACGGTTTTAAAATAGATAAGAAGAGAAGCAAAAACCAAAACGTTTTGTAAAATTGAAAATATAATTTATATTTCCTAAAATACAAAATGAAAAGTAAAAGCAACTTACAGTACGGGGAATGAAATACTAAGTAGTTCTATGAAGTTCTAAATGTTCTATCAATTCGAAAAGTATCGACTAATTCGAATGAGTTCCAGTGGTATTACAAATAATGTGCTAATGCACTAGCAGTACAGAAACATCACTAAGATACAACCCCAAAATATCTTTAAATGAATCCAGTAATTCCGTGACAACTATTATGTATCCAAATGTCTTTGAATAAATGTTAGAACACTGATATTTGAATGAATTAATAATTAAGTCTTTTCCATGTAAAAATAAGCATACAGCACCCAATCATTATAACACAGTTCCTGTTATAAAGGGAGCTTCATTATAACTCTCATTTCATTCAAGAATGGTAACATTATATGTCTAATGTACATCATTATAAGTCAATATACGTTAAAGCTCCCATGCACAGTAATATGAGATTGTATTCAAATACATTAGATTTTTTGCCAATATGATGAATTGACCCAGTTTTGGGCAATCATGTTTGAAACACTTGTAAACCACTGCCACTAACAACGTTTATCTATTTTCATACTGGACAAAAATAATTATAGTGCAAATAACAAAATACTTGATGCAAACATATTTACTGAAATATACTTAACCTTTAATCAGCACAGTAGTTGAAGCAGATTGATCTAATGAATCATTCCTCTAGTCTGATATTCCCTTGTTAACACTACAGGTGTAAATTCCACTATCCATGTAGGAGAGGTTAGTAAATTGGTGAAATATGACCCCTGTGGGAATGAACGTGTAATTAAGTTGTTGGATCTCTATCCCTGATAACAGAGAATTGCGAGTCAGTTTATACATGCACTGCTCTAGTACTCCATGGGCAGAACAATTTATCACGAGCCCTTTATCATTGTGATTTCCATTCCTAGCGTCGATGGTAACTGTTGGTGGATCTGAAATATAATTATTTTATTATTAACTACAAGAATGTGCTTTTAGTTCGAATACCATCTGGCTATGTATGTGCAAGTTTATTTGTTGGAGAATTTATTACAGATGAACCCTACATAAGTAAGTTTCTGTGATAAATAGAACTATGGAATTAACTTCCATTCGTAATTAATCAAATTCGAAAATATAGGTCACTACTTTAACTGGTCAAATGCTACTCACACATGCGTGCTTATAACAAATTCCATGCAGAGAGGACCTCTGATGTACAAAGAATTTGTAAAAAAAAAGAATATTGCCATTACCTGCCCCCAAATACAAACCATAAGCAAATGGGTTGTCAGAGAATATATAATTTTGTGACTTTATTTGATGGTATCATTATTCAAGCTACCCAGCCAAGTGAGGATGATAATGCAGATACATCAGTCATGTCGTGGAAACAAGAGATGAAATTTGTATATTATATGATTGTTAGTCGGCCATGGGCTAAAATTAAAGAAATTATGTAAGATTTCCTAATTATCAACTTTAATGCAATTGAGTTAAAGAACCAGTCAAGGGGTGCAGCTTTTACAGTCGCATTATATATTGTGTGAAAAGGTACATTCTGAAAATAATTTTTTCAGTCTTTTTAAAATGCTGTGACTTTTCATGTTGAAATATGTAGAGTGTTTAGCTTGCCGGAATTGTGGGTTTAGTATAAGTTGGTTCCATTTAAACATATAATATATTCAGATTTATCTCAGCTGCTGACATAATCTGAAGTACAGGCTTTTGAAGTATAAAGCTTTTGTCCTAGGTCTAAGTGAAATGTGTTCGTAAAGTTGCATGGCTGTATGTATATGTAAAGGATAGTACCTTTAAACTCATTGTATATGCGATGATACGGATTGGTAAGATTGTGAAATGTTCTTTACCAAGATAATCAGTACATGTGAGTGACTGTTACATATTCCTTAGCTTCCCATTCCATGTTAGGTTCGTGAATTTTTAATGGTGATAGTAAGTATTTTTATGGACACAGACTTCTTGAGGTATTATCTTTGGATACTTCTGTTTCAAAATAAGAATTTACTACCACAACACAGCCAAAGATTCACTTTCTTGAATCAGTGTTTACTGACTACTATGCCAGACTTACTATCTGTTTCATAATGCTGTATCAGGCTTTAAGCCCATCAATGCTATAGTCTGCTTGTTCACACAGAGATATTTTGATCAAATAAATATCTTTAGAGATATTTTTTCAGTGTGTGTCTTAACCATGATATGGACATATAGTTTTGTAACACATTATCACGCTGGACTAAATTATTTGAGGAACAAAATGACAATTGAATTATACTTTTAAATTGTCTGTATTTTAGTCAGTCTCAGTATTCTGTCTTTTCTGCATTTAATTTCAAAAAGTCGCTCACCGGCTTGTACATAGGTCTTGTATTTAGCACTAATGTTTAGGCTCCAAATCATGCACTGGTATCTCCATTAATACTTTCCCAGCTCAAATGATCTGGGATGCTTCATAACTTTAAAAAATGTTGTCATCATCACTATTATTATCCAGTGTTTGCCCAATGTAATCATCATGTGAAGATGAACCACTCTAGTAATCAGCCACTTAGGGTTTTGTAGGTAGCCCGTATCTTAAACATGCATTTGTAAGACAACCTGCATGCAAGATTCAAACTAATACATAGTGGTTACTCGAGGGCCTAATATGCTAATCAAATATAGTTTAACAAACATTCATGTCAAGCTGAAGATTCCAGAAGTGTGAACAGTTGCCTACCTAAACAAAACAGATGCTGTGACATCTACTGGCATGACTTATGTCACAACAAACACTTTTAGGGTAAACAGTTAAATAGCAACTGCTTACTGCACAAAGTATATTTTCATATGTGCAACTTTCAACTAATTTCCGGAACTTGATGCTCATCACTGCTCACCAAGTGCTTGAATTTGTACTGGCAGCATCTCTTTTGAAGTAATTTGCAAATTCAATTAATAACTAATTTCGCATGCAGTTTCTCTGTTGCTTTGGCATTACTTCCTTTTTGGAATAAGCCACATTAAGTTGTTACTGGTGGTTGTTGTTTATCCTGGGCCGGAACAAACAATATCCACAAATGAGAATTCAGCATAATACATTTCACTAGTAGCTTCCAAAATTTGACCAAAGTAGACAAGGCTCAAATCAAAATAGAAATTTTCTATAAACGTGGTTATGAAATTATGAGTAAAGTACTTCATTATCCATGTGGAACACATTTGGAATGTCTCCTTCAAGCTGAATATGCTGCTGGGACAAGATTATTAGGATAGAATCAGGCAAAGGTGGCTTGGTCGAACCATGTCTCTTTGTGTCAATTTGTAGAAGGTGAGTGAGTGCTCTCTTTATTCTTTTTTATTTTAGCTAAAAGATGAGTGCCTGTGCCTGCAACAGCTGCGTAAAATAAATTCTCAATTTAAAGATTAATAAGGCAAACAACTAATATTTTTTCATGACTGTTGAAGATTAAAACAAAGTGCATACGGTAAGTTCTGTTTTGTATCGATTCTCCACCTCTTGCATGAATTGATGAACCTTTTCACCCCATCTTCTGCTGTGATAGTTATGTATCTTTTTAGACATTGAATATACGTCTCTAAACGCAGGAGACTAATTTCAGTACTTAGTCTAGATTACACGATTGCCATGGCATCCATTGTTACCATGGTCAAGAAAGTCCTTCATTGAATCATTAGTAACAGCCAAAAGGATTTTTATGAAAGGGAAATTCACTGGTAAAAACACAGGAACTTTGTATGACCTGATACACAATCTTGAGGAAAAATTATTTTCATAAAGTCCTTGATTTTACCCAAATTTATTCATTTTTTGCAGCTCTACCAAATCCCTTACCCCATATAGAAAATGAACAGAATACATTATTTTTCCAGTCAATTTGGGGGTGGAAAAGACTGACCTGACAGGGTAAAAGGAGACACCAGTATAGCTTCTTTTAAGGAAGGGGGATTAAATATGATTCACTTGTACTCATTTGTGGTATATGAATTTGCTGGATTAGTTGTCTTTTACTAAACGAAGAAGGTTTATGGCAAAACCTGGTTTCTGAACAAATATTTTGGAAACTTTTGAGGTATAATGTTCTTATAATTAAGAAAACCAAACTGAAAATAATTTCTAAATGAATACAAAACTATTTTTGGCCTAATGTTATTTTCATTTTATTACTAACAACTGACTGCTCAGGAATACTTTTCTCACGATATTCTTAATTCAGTTACATTAGATATTTTAAATCATTCAAAAGGTTTAGAACAAATGGTATTGTAATTATGAAATATATTTTGATGCATAATTAAACAACACAAAGTAGTAATTTAATATAATACTTGTGTGGGTTCGGGTCTTGGGCTCGGTCAATGAGGTTATTTTAAAAAGCTTCCAGCAGTTTCTTACCGAGGATATCCCGCTTCCTTCCACAACCATTTATATTGCCCGCCATGTATAGCACATCATGTGCTAAACAATGGCGTTAAACCCAAAATAATAACATCAACATAAAGTAATTTCTTTTTATCCCAAATATATTACTTAAGTGGAAAAAGAAATTAAACGTTTTTCAAAAGTCGATAAACTTTCCTCCTGAGGACAAGAGCAAATAATAAATTTATTTATAAAAATATAATGCCATAAGCACCAAGAAACAAAAGCCAAATGGTAAACATGAAACTTGCTCCTGGCAGCTGGAGTGTGCAATTGGTTAAAATGAATAGGCCAACATGATTAGTGACAAAAATATTCTAAATACCGTCATCATGGTAGCCATAGTTTGAGATCAGTTCAGCACCATTTGTCTTTTAAAACCAACTGGAGATAACAGAATTCGTTTGATAAAAGCCCTAAGGGAATATTACCATTCATTCACGAGGAGTAGAAATCAGTTTGTGTAAAGTTTCTCGGCAATCATTCAGACAGTTTAGAAGAAACAATGTTAATGGTTACATTGATGACAAGCAAAAAACCACACCATAAGCTCTTCTAGTCCTTAACCATTAGAGGTGAAGAGAAAAGCTTTTAAACAATTGCTTTTTCAATTCACATCATCAGGAGTAATTTCTGCAGCAACAGACCTACTTATCCGGATTGATCTGCACTTCAATTTTGCTGTTAAACAGACATCAGACAGATGAATTACCTCTGACCTTTCTGATATAATTTTTCAATTTAAGATATGCTATTATTGTCTAAGTGAATTTTATCTTTACCTTTTACTTTAAAAAATGGAAATGTTTTCTAATGAGCAATGGCAGTGCAATATTTCTTACTAAGGTGTTATTTTTGTGAAACCCCTCTTTATCCAATCACAAGCAAAATGTCAAACATAAAATTTGAATTTTTTTTCTGAAAAGCAGCAAAAGCTCTCTTCTTTTCAATTATTATAATTCTCTTTGATAAATATGTTCGATTACACGTATCTGCTTATTTAATACGAAATTTAAATTACCAAATTATATTGTTTCAAGAAATCATTCTCTAACCATCAGTAATATTCTAAATTCAAGAGTTCACATTTGTTGTTTAAGATGTCGATTTCTAGCAGACAAATTTGCATTCCTCTCTGGCCAGTTAGGAGAGAAAAGACTGACCCAAGGCACACTTAAGTGGTACATTCAAGTTGTTGTTGTTTTGGGGCTTAACGACAATTTTCAGCACAAGATAGACTATATATGTCGGCCAGTATAACTGGTGCAGTAAGAACGCGGGAAAGACCCCAATAATAACCACCGACCCACAGGAAGCTACTGGCAGATTTCTCACATTCCTACATTGGCCGATCCCGAGATTGGAATCCACATGGACAGAGGTGAGATGTTAGTGATCGGTAAAGGCAAGCGCTTTAGACCACTCGGTCACCTGGTACCCAGATTCAAGTCAAAGTAACCAACTTTTGATTCGATGGTATTGTACTTACCAAGATGCATATTCATGTAAAACTAAATTGATCAAACCCACTCAAAAGTCTGCTGAGATAAACTTTAAAACAAGACGTTCATGAATTTTTCAATTCAAATAGATTTATATTTACATTAGATGACCAGCTGAAGAGTATTCTCCATTTTAGCTCTGCTCTCTGTTTTCAGATCTGCAGGTGTAATTCCCTGTCCCATTTCTGTATACGTTTCCAAGGGACAATATTTCTGCTGGGCTGCCACGAACTCCTATATTTCCTTTCTACCAATGATACGTGCAGTTTGGGAAACAGTCTGCTGAACACAGTATGATGTGATGCTTGGCACAATAATTAGAATGTCTGGTCCATCTGGATATTTTAGGAAACGAAGCATATGTAACTTTAAAAAGAGGTTAAGTCTAATAAATGCAATTATAACAAACTTTGATGAACATTTCTTTCTGGATTAAATATACCTATTCGGTGCACACAGTGTAGACTACTGTATACACACAACTCTTCTTCAAATCAAGAGTCTAGCAAAATTGAGATATCAACATGCCTATACTGAAATTTGTGACGTGTAGTGAAAATATTTCTAAACGGTATTCACATTGATTTTTTTCACCACAAATAAAAGGAACATATTATAAAAGCTAATTATGTCAACGTGATCAGCAATTCTTTTCACAATCCATACAGCTGCATATGTCTGATGTCGCTTTGTAGTGGAAGGTTTGCGATCTCTTACAAACGATCATCTGAACTTGAGTTCATATTTATTGTGCTAAAATAGTCTAAAACAGTATGCCAGGATCAGCGTGTCAAACAGGAACAATGAAAGATATCTCCAATATACTTAAATATCTTTTTCCTTCACTGAGACTAATGATTGTGAACAACACATTATATGCCAACCCTTTGTATAATATTTCCCAATGCGAATTTTGAAATCCCTGTTCAGAAACCATTTTATTCCTTTCAGATGGAACACTCGGCTTTTCTTTTTTTATTTCAAAATCAACAGGTTTCTTTCTGACCCTAATTGCAAGCAATCCATATCGTTTGAGTTAGCTATGTGATGTGGAATTAGCATTATTGTATAGTAGTCATTTTCCAGTTGCAGTGACATTGACCTTTTGAACCCAAAATTGGTATGGTGCTTCTTTATATATTGTGCAAGCCATCCACATTTAGAACAGTGACATAGACTTTTGTGCTCTGGAGGATAAAATTGACTGCCCTTACCCTACGAGAAAGACCTCCACAAAATTTGGTTAATTTAGATGATTGTCAGCTTGAGTTATTGCGTAGAATTCTATTTGATTACAGATGGATGGACAGATGGATAAATGCAAAATGTCATAACACCACACACTGCAATATGGCAGTCATATATAAAGGTACTCATTTTTACATTAAACTTTCTGATATATATCACGAAATGAAATGTAATTGTGTGTGTGATTTGGAATGTTAGCGTCACTTTAACAATTTTGCAGTCATTTCTCTATGATGTCTGCAGTGAAGCAGTTTGTAGTGGTGTCTAGCACTGGGGCTTCACGCCGCAGACATATAGCATGATGTCCCACCCAGTAACATTATCCTGACACCGATCAGACCAGTCCTAGCATTAACATTTTAATGCTGAGCACCAAGAGAGGCAGCTACTAGCTCCATTTTTATAAATCTTTGGTATGACTCAGCCGGGGTTCAAACCCACGACCTCACGCATCCGAGGAGGACAATCTAACCAATTAGACCACAGGAGCAGGCAATATACAATGTAAAGTCCATAACATGGAAACTTTACCTTTAAATAAACATCTAATCATCGATACGAGTAGGCTAGGATGCATATACAATGATACCCATGTTAGTAAGAGCATTATTGTTGGTCACAGTACAATTATTAGCATTTAAAGGTGTAATAATAACAGAAATACATCCATTATCAAGGTTTATGGTTGGAATATAAATGACACCTAAGAAATTAAGTTTAAACGTATCATATCAACACATTTATTGAAGCAGTTAATACGGGTCACAGAGAAATCATTTTGCAACAAACATGTAGATTTTATCAAGATGCATCTATTCACCAAGTGTTATGATTCTATTTAAGATGCCATACATATAACATTCCCTAAATTATTGCGGTCATTATCTACATATGAAATCTTAACCAAAGCCAGTAAATGATGAAATAGAGGTCAGAATGAACTTCTTTTTTATAAGAATGTGGAGGTAACAGAGATAAATAGCGTTGTCAATTTCATGATTAAAAGATGAATATTGAGGAAAAAATCAAATACAACATTTAGCTCAAGATGGTGAAGGACAAAATATGGGTTATAATGGCCTATCACTAAAATGAAGATCTAGCACTCCAGAAGCATTCCAAAGTTTCATGATTGCCAAAACTAATGTCATGAACTAAATACAACACACTTAACTTAATATGCAAAATACAGGTCACAGTGAACTATTTTAGATTGGGTGTATCAAGTAAGTGAGATCTATGCAATCACGTTTAACAATTAAAGCATGAATAGTACAACATCAGTTTTAATGAAATGATGTTGCTGCTGCTGTGGATTTAACACGATTTTTCAGCACATCATAGGCTTTACATGACGGCTATTATAACTGGTGGAGGAAGAAGTCGGGAAAATCCCAGGAAAAGCAATTGACCCATGGGAAGCTACTGGCAAGCGTTCTCTCATGCCCAGAATGATTGAGTCCAAGTCTCGAACCCACATGGGCAAGGATAAGATAGCAATGATCGGGAAAGTAGAGTGTTTTAGATCACTTTCTCACCCAGCGCCCCCTCAATGAAATTTCAAACATAGATCACACTGACCTACTTTTAAAATGAGGGTATAGTACTAATAATACCAAGTTTTGTAATTAATGAGATCATTTTATCATACAGTGGATGAACAACAATGTGGTTATGAGCTATGTTACGAGTCTATGCTCCTAAAATAAGTAACAGAAAAGAGTGAAAGACAACAAGCTTTGTAAAATTTAAGAAATAATTTTTTCCCTAGCAAACAAAATGAAAATGATAAAATAGAACTTACGGTGTTGCAAATTAAATCCCAAAATAATCCAACAATTACAGACACAAGTGCTAGTAATTTAAAGTCCTGAATAAAACTCATTAAAAGTCGAGAAAATATCCCAAAACTGAAGTTGATGACGTGTCTGTTGTAGGTGATGAAGTGTTGCTGTGTCAACAGTCTTTTGTTGAATCACATAAATATAATTCCAGGTTTGAATTCAGTTTAAATTCCACTGAATGTCTTTATTCAACAATTTAACAGAACACGTTTGTATTTCCAAAGAAAATAATCACTTGATTTCAATAATTTGAACAAAAAGATTCCAGCCCAAAACTCCTGGTTACAACATTATGATACAACGTAAAAGTGCTAGATGTTAAAGCACGAAATGACCAAATCCTCACAATTACAAGATTGTATAGTTCTCTACCTGACCTCAGGACGCAATTAGCATTTTCTAAAAAAAAGACATTACAATGATCCTGATATTTACAAAATCAAAACCATGACCTGTAAAATTCATTTAGGAAAGTCCAAAATCCTGACCCAAAAATGAACATATTTCCTTTTTCTATTAATAAAGATCCCGATATTAAGCCCATAAACGTAGGTAATAATTTAGATATGTATAAGTTCTTGAGATAAAATGAAATAAAACAATTTTAAAAAAGTCAATCAGGTCAAGCAGAAATGAACTCAGTTTTGCACAAGGTCAAGTTCAGCATACAATGTTTACATTATAATAACATGTAATGGAATAATAAAAAAAATAAAACTAACACACATACAATTAAATTAAATATACGTAACACTTCCCCTCATAAAGTAAAATAAATTTTTATACAATAAAGCTTTTCTTTTTACTATAGGTCAAATATCCATGTGGTAAAAAGTAACATAAGATGAAATCTTATGAATGACACAAAGTATACATAAAACAATATATTTCAATACACGTGAAAGTGCACCTGCTATTAAATTGTCTTTTCCTTTGATGTGCCTGGTATCAATTTTATATGCCTGTAACAAGAAACTCCACCTTAATAATCTCTGATTTTTGTTTTCATCTTGCCAATGAAAGTAAGGGGGTTGTGATCACTGAACAAAATAATCGGAGAAGAAGCTGAACTAATGTAAACTTCAAAGTGTTGTAGTGTCAATATCAAAGCCAGACAGTCTTTCCCGATTGTGGAATAATTTCTCTGGTGCTTATTTAATTTCTCAGAAAAATAGCACACTGGATGATCAACACCATTTTTATCTTCTTGAATCAATAATCAATACTGCTCCAACCCCAACATCACTTGCGTCAACAATTAAATTAAATATACATAATAGCTAAATGCAGGAACTCAGCACAAGCCAATAAAATAAAACATGTAGATCACATTGTCCTTCTTTTGGTGTAAAGGTGCGGTACAAACAGAAATGTGTACAATCATCTAATTTGAAGCTTCTGGCAAATACCATACTTGCCACTGAATCCAAGTCTGCGAAATAGTTAAATTAAGTCAGTACAATGTAACTTACATGCAACATCGACTCTATTTTGCGTTGTTTGAAGTGGTGGTAAAATGTTTCCTGTCAAAAACGTTTCTGGCTGAAGAGTGAAAGAACAAAGCGTCTTACAACATAGTAATTAGTTTACTTCCCGTGATGGCATTTACTGCAACAGTCAGTATTGTTTGTAATACGTGTTACAGTTCAGCCAAAATGTCTGACCTAATTCAGAGACACTGCTACAGACACACAGAATGTTCTAGTTTGTATATGATTGTGTCAGCCTTTGTTTACTACCCACTTATGTGTGAAGGAATGTCTACTGGCATATATTAATTGCTAGCTGGGGTGAAATGAGAAATGTAAATGTAAAAGTGTTGTTTGGGGCCAGATACTCAATGACAGGACTAAAACACCAAAGCAAGTGGTCAGGTGGGGGTCATTTTTTGTCCAGATGATTGATACTACCAGGAGGCTAGCTGTAAATTAAATGTGGAATAATTTCTTGCAATCGTTGGTAGTTGTATACCTGCATTAGCTGAACATTATGTTTTGCGGTATAAGCATGTTTGCTTGTCGTAAACGTGAGAATAAAAAGGAATGCAAAACAATCTATGTTGGTGAGCATTGGCAAAGTTTAGAAAAAGTTGTAGCATCTACTAATACTGGAAGTATTGACTGATTACAAAATATGAGCAAATTGTGATGCTAATCATGAGTCAAGAGATACCAACGAGAAGACAGCAGATGAAGGATACTTTTTAAATGAGCAAAATTAATTTAAGGAAGAGTAGGTATTTTAAGACATGTCAAAGTGAATTCAGAAAATTTTGTGGCTTTAACAATTACGTATCCGGCCAGTGTCCATGCCTGGGTTAGATTATGATATGGTGTACGAAGTAAAACGACTGTTTTACATGGTTACGACAAGAAAGAATTTAGAGTTTTTCTTATTATTAAGCAAGTCATACGGCATGTCGGATCCGCACATTTTGGTCAGAAATAACAAAGGTGAGATGGTGGGGCTTGTTGTTATTTATATGGTGTAAGACACTGTATATATCAAGCTTCACATAAAATTACCTGGAAATTTGGAACCAAATTAAATGAAGCCTAACAGCCTGTGTACTCATTTGAATGAGCTACTCGAAAGAGGATATATAATCTGACATGACTATGATCATGTGCTGGGTATATTACCGGTGAGTAGGACTCATGAGCTAGCCCATCAGCCCTTTACCCGAAGATCACTGCGCATTTGTTGGCTACAGGCTCGGTCTTCCCATTGTCCATTTTTATAACTCTTTAAGAATGAGTGGGGACACCCTCCTGAAGAGGACTGGTGTTAAGCTCGCACTGTTTACAGACACAAATATGCACCTGTTTGCCGAGAAGAGCATCCGTTGTAGTATTTTGATGGTAGGTCTGCAACATTCGAAAGCAAATAATCTGATACCAGCAGACTACAAATGTGAAGAGACAAACAGCTGGATAGCCTACATTTATACCAGCAACCTATATAGCTAAGCCATAATACAGAATCAGCTAATGTGGTTTCAAGTGAGTTGATCTGCCAGATTTCAAACTAATAGTGGCAGATGTACCCAACAGCAACATCATTGTTTAGGGAATGAACTGGGGGCAAGATACTAAGTGTATGAAGATAGTTCCCGGCATGCACAATAAGGAGCACTATGTGGTCCATTACTGGAATCTCCAGGTGTACACCAACTGTTCAGATGCACATAAACAAAGTCCACTAGGCACAGAAGTTTGATAAAAGTGCATTGATGGCACCATACAACCAACTCAATAAAGGTCCCAGGACCAAGGTATGACTGACTTTGAGAAGGGCTTCTTAAAGTTTACAAACAATGTGGTCGTTGAGAAAACCATGGAAAGCCCAAGAAAATGGCCCTCGTGAGGCCAGCAAGATCCATTGCCATTTTGCAAGCCCAGCATTTAAGACAGAGCATCTTCATTGGCAACTTGTTGCTGTTTATTCAACACAGACTCAAGGTCAACTGGCAAATTCATACCAGAATGCCACAATGACAGCATGATGCTGAACATCAAAACGGAAAATCGATACTGGGACAATGCCAAGGACGCCGCCCAACATGGCATCTATGACAACTAATCCACCCATCCAGTGTTCATCAGCATCACTAAATGTAAGGATAAATGCATTGTACGCTGATTACTGAATGTGTCAGGCACCATCTGAAGATGTACAGAATCAACATTGTGACGTGAACCAAGCCAGGGCCCACAGAACATTTATATTGTTCCTGGAGGTATGTGAAACTGGTATCCATGCTCGCTGACAAGAATGCTGCTGGCTAATTCCATCAGATGTTTGTGGCAAATTCCTTGAGAAGCCTGTGATCTTTCTGCCACTCTTTGAGGCACCTGTTAACAATGCTGCCAAAGTTTTGTAGCAACCCTTTCAACCTATCAGTGGTGGCAGAAAAGACAATGTCATGCAGCAGTTCCTTTTCCCCACACCGAAAGAGGAAGAGTACCTTAGTGGGTCATGAATGCCATTAGGTTGTAGCTGAGTACATTCAGGCACAATCTGCAGCTATGCATAAAAGCATCTACACAGAGGACCACTCTCAGAAAATGGTACATAGATGGCTGCCATGGAATGTAACAACCTGTCAGTCAAGTTGTACACCCCATGAGAGAATACTTGGTGCTGTCGCACCTTCCAGCTCACCAAGGATATATTGACAATGCACAATGAAAACTGAAGGTATGGATTGCTTTTTCAGGCTATGTTTCTGACATTGCAGATGTTCCTAACTGCACATACAAAAATCTTGTAGTATGTACTAATACATGCAAGTATCACCCGATCTTAACTATATATTTTGATTGGCCAAGAGTTTCGACATGACACATATAAACTACACACCTCTATTAACTTGCAGCAAGCAGCCGCCGTGCCCACCTTTTTCAAAGCGTTGACGTCTTGCTCAAGGAAAGCATTTTCTTGGTGTAGTGGTGCCCAAACAGCTGGTCAGAAACGATGTGGCTGGACCTCTCTATAATGCCTTGTGATTGGTGGATACCAGCTTCGCCCTGTCTAATCTGCATCCTGTGTATGACCTAGAATTGTGATATGACACATATAACCTCCCAGCCTCAGTCATCATGCAGCAGTTTTGGACACTTTGGTGGTCCTTGTTTGTCGGTAAACCAACTTTGCAAGCCTTTTTTGTCTCTCGGCCTTTTGTAATGACTAGCGACTTCAACCAGAGGCAGCGATTCTTTTATGTGTGCCACCCAACCTGCCTGTGGTAGAAACAAGAGATTGGCCTGGTGCATCTAACTAGGGCATGGAACATCAAACCAAAACCTGTGTGGTGCAGGTATGTAAATCTGCCTCATGGCCTTCTTCTAGAACTATTTCCGGACAACATCTTGTGAAAGTTTTAAAATAGCCTTGCTACCCTCACGGGAAACCATTTTGGCATCCTGCACAGCATGCTGTCTCTCAAGTAATATACATGCAAGGCACACTCACTGTTAAACATGGCCTTTGCAGCTTGGAGGGCTTCTTATACTTTGTAGTGGCCAACGGCCTTTGCATCATCCAATTGAATTGCTGCCCACCCACAGTTGATCTTTTTCTCAGGATTACATTTATTACTTTATTACTGTCATCAGTGACAAATGGGTAATCTGAGACAAAATGGATTTAATATGAGATGAACGCAAACGTGGTCGCTTATTACGTTGACGTCGTGGTGATCGCATAAATGAACTTATGAGTGTATAAATCAATGGACCTCTACATGACATTGGCTTGACTGGATTTGCCTAAATAACAGTTTTGAGTTCAGAGAAGGTATTCATCCTATTATCTCGGCAGGTTTTGAAGACACTTTAATGGTCTCGATGAATACTCCAGAAATGAACGTATTGTTCTCCTATTGTTCTCTTAAGGTCTATGCTCGAAATGCTCATTCTAACATGTTTAAGCACATATGAGGTTATCATAGCATGGAAGCCGCAAAAACATGCTTGGCTTCCAGAAGCACCAACAGATGTGATTAATAATGAGATTTTTCCGCTAAGGACCTTGGGCATAGAGTCATAGGTAAATTTACCACAGGGACATCGGTGGACTGCAAACGTCTGAGTAACAGGCTTGTTATTGACCAGGCTGGACTTGATATTCTCATCGTTGACATAGTATGCGATGGTACATTTATTTGAAAAATAGCTGTGAAGCTCAGTGATGAAATCAGCAGGCATATAATTTCCTACAGTGGCCACGAATCTCCAGAGTACATTCATATAAGAGCAACAGTACTTGCATACGCAAATATTAACTTGTTACTGATGATTAATGGATTCCCACTATCTCGGATATGGTTGCCACGGATTCAATTTACACTGAACGAAAACACGTGCACGATCCTTGTACTTACAGTAAGATTTTGCTGAGGGCATAACACTATATGAATTTGTTCCATATGGCCACTAGAGAATTAAGGAAATGATAAGATTACCAGATAAACTGGCCAAGTATCATGCGACAGGGAACTGTTTTCGCAATGAGTCATGAGCTCCTTCATCAATGGCTCTACTGGAAAATGTTCCAATAGTGTGACACAAACTTGTGTATCTGATTGGTGGAGGGGGTTCTGGTAAACAACACGGATTATTAACCTGTTTTAAACTTTCACAGATTTTGTTGTGTTAACTCTCACACATAAACTCGCAAGCGACATGAGGGAAACTAGATAAATTAAATAACAAACATATCAAAGTTTCTTCGTTTGGATTCCATTTGGGATCCAGCGCACATGGGAAATTTATATATTCCTTGCGTTATAATACTGGACGAAATATGTAATGTGCCCATTGAGACTTTAAAGACGTTTTTAACGTGGCTGAATACCAGGCCGTGCTGTGTGATTATGTGTGGGGATCAAGGTCAACCAATTCCGATTGCTAGCGAATCTCGATACAGCTGGCTAGCTAACCATTCCGATTATTACGAAGACATTGTTAATGATTATCATACCAAGGACAAGCTGCTACAAAGACTGAAGGCAAGAATGTGTTGGAAATAAGACAAAATACAGTGCAAAGAAATGCGGGCAACAATTAAAGAATCCCCCTAGAACTACTTTCTTTCTGGTTGGACGCCTGCTCATTTTCTCGAAAACAAGTTTCTGACAAACTTTAGAAAGAATTATTTAAACTTCACTGCGCAAAATACACAAAATGAACTTCTTCCATTGATGTATCGGTTAGTGGATTCTCGTTGTCAAAAAGTCTACATAAAAATACCTGGAACAGCCGCTGGCGACCAAAATGAAACATTCAAGTTGTTTTTCAACAATATAGCCACTGTAGGGTTGTGTAGCAAGATGGCGCCCTGGCTATGGATACCTCACTATGGTGTCTTAGATACACAATGACGGTTCATACTTCGAATACGTATCACAATTGTCGCAAGTAGTCCCTGATGGCAATTTAAATGCATCCGACGTAGTATCGTTTTATGCTAGCACTCAGACAGGCGAAACTCTGCTGGTGCCTGGAGTACAAGGTATCCGCCACAGAAAATTCACTCCATTATAGCAAAAGAAATTAGTATCTTACTCACGTTGTGACTTGGCGCAACAACAAAACAATCATTGCAAATTATGTAGCATCAGAATATTATGGAATTACCCGCTGGTGATTCTAAACAATCTACCGCAGATCGTATTGATAATCAACGAGGTCATCTAAATGGTAATGTCATGCTGACTTGTCTAGAGTGCAACCAACGTCGAGGCACTAGAGCCTTGGGTGCTTGCGACCTTGCCGCTACATTACCCGTCATGGAGGTAAGTGTATCTGCTGGTATCACTTGCAATTCCTCATAGACAAACCTATGCTGGGGTGCTGACGCTTTAAGGTAATAGATTAGCGGCATATTGCTGAACTTTAATGCGTAGTCAAACTCCAGACAAATCTTTTTCAGTTTCTTTAAGAAATTGATCTGGAGATATCCAATGAAATCCACCGCACGGCATTGGCTCTGACATTGCATACCCGTACAAATTGACGCAATCTAGATAAATACTATAACTCGACGGGAGATTTGTATCATAATTTTTTAGATATTTATTATTAGCTATTGCATATTTGTTTTGTTATAACGCTAATTCCGCCTCTGATACCTTTTTCAATAAAGTTAAACATATCGACGTCTGTTAAGAGATCTAATTCTATCTTACTTGTTTTTAGTAGAGCGTCCCACGACAGCCCGGGAGCAGAATAATACCAGCAGGGATCTAGTCCATAATTGCTGTAGCTTACTCGACGAAAACTTTCAAAAACATCTGCTAGTAATAAAACATCTGTTTTCAGATATATATCATGATAATCACCAAATATTTTACAACTAAATTTATTCCAAATATTTTGTGCATATTTGTATTCGTCGTCTGACACATCTTCACCTTTTAGCTGCGAGTAAAATTTGTCTTTGTTAGGCAGAGAAGTTTCATCAAATCTGCTCCAGTCGTCGAGATACTCATACGGAAAGATACTTGTTTTTGTCAGATCGACGTAGTTTTCACCAAAGCAACTTTGCAGATTATTAAAAGTGCTACAACCTTTTACGAGCTCATCTGATGCTGCTGCCATAAATTGCAGTCTATCAATCAAAACGTAATTTTCCGAGAGTAACTGACATATACTTTTCAAAATTATTTGGAATACATTTTATCTTATTATTTAGTTTTAGTTTAGATTTAATTTCCTCGTTGCCAAAAGCTTCTACAATGATATGACTGTCATAGCCACGAAAGTTATGTAAAACGACAGGTATAAACTTTGGTGCATGAAATTTTAAATTACAATTATTATGAGCTGCCCCACGATACTGACCGGTCAGATGACAATGATCACGAACTTTATCACGGACTCCGTTTGAGTCTACCAATAACTTCTCGCAAATATGACAATTAAGCGCTTCATCAAATTCAAGTTGTTGTTTAGACGTTATTTTCATTGGAGCTGTCTTAAATAATTTGTTAGAAATTTTATTAACATCATCTATAAGATTTTTTAGTAACCATACCGCCGGACTTTCAGATTCACTATCTTTACACCTAAATAACTTTATTGGACATGAAAACTTATCGTCGACGCAACAAACTATTTTATAAGCTACTCCGCAAGGAACAAGTTGCTGTATTTTTCTTGTACTTGATTTATTTGGATCATTTTCTGCACCTGCCACTGGAACGAGTAGGCACTCAAAATCGGCATAAATAACGAAAGGTGTATTTAGCTTATGATCATAATTTTTAAATTTTAAGACTTTTTCTTTTTCGCTCGGCATTGTTATTCTTTGAACGTTGATACAGTACTTAAGATATTCTTGAACTTTCTCATTCTTAGAAAAACCCTGCAAACATCTGTAACAGAAATATTTCTTTTTTTATTTTTATTATACTGTCCGCCAACTAAGCCGTTAAAGTTTTTTATCCAAACGTAATGTCCTTTATAAAATAATAAATTTATTGTCTTTTGTGTAGCAGTCTCTGAAATATACCTTGGGTAAACATTTTCTCGCTCATCTAGTCCGAAAACATTTACTGAAATATTGTTTTGTTTTTCAAACTTTGGTATCTGATTTTCTGCCACTGGAAAAATTATTCCACTAAAATCTAGTTCGTCTTTGTATGGCAAATACTTTTCAATTTGGTCAATGTAGTCACTCTGAGGATGTCTCTCAGACAAAACTGACCAACGGAAACATTGATCGTCGTTGTTTTTGACATTTATACAGCATTTTTTGTTTTTAATTTTTTTAGGGAGATCAACGTAAGAACTCCCTCGCAGTATGTTATATCTTGCTGTATGAATTAAAACTTCCTTTATCATTTCAAAATTCCAACCTGACCCAGATGAAGTAAATTCCTCCAATTTTTTATTTATTTCTTGGTGTATTTCAGCGGCGACTTTGGTAATATTTGTTCCAGTTAATATTTTTCGTGATTTAGCTGTTAGATATGGTTCTGAAATTTCTCTGCCGAAACTTGTATTTTCACAAATTATATCAAATATATCTTTTTCGATTGCATGTAACTTTGATAAAATCATATGATACTGAACTATTAGCTTGATACTTTTGTGAGCTGCAAGTTCTTGAGCTATAACTGGTTGTAAAAGATGATATAAATTTGTAGAGTTAAAATTTGCTAAAACATTTTGATTATCAAATTTGTAACTGTTGTCGTAACCTGAAAATGCGGTAGCAATTTTTTCTGCTTTGATAATGCTCTTTTTAGCAATATCTCGCAATGTTAACATTATATTATATATGGCATTTTTATATTTAATTAAAATTTACGTAAAAAATCAATTAGAGATATAAAATCCCTATAGTATAATGACAGAAATTTTGAGATATATGAGATTGACAGCGGAAGAGCAAGAAACTTATCATGTTCATTTTATACACTCTCCCCATGATAACCCCGAGGAGAGTGCAAAAGTACACCCACCACATGGTTACATGGTGAAAGAGTGTATTATTTTTCTGTTGGGCTTCGTACCCCCAATTATCTTAGAAAAATGGCATCAAAATCGCCTCCATTGACTATGTCAATCATGGGAATCGAACCACAGACCTTGAGTACGAGAATCTAATGCTTTAGCATTAGACCACAGACCTATCTTATATATACATGTTCACAAATTATTATATACGTACCAGTTACCAAGCAGGAAATTTCGCATTACATTTTCTGATTCTGAAAAACGTTATTATAAATGAATAGGGAAATCTACGATACATCTGCTTTGGTAAAATATAAATCTGTTTGTACAGAAAAACGAAGCTTTAATACAGTGGTTGTATACATTACAAGCGACTTCAGCAGTCTGAAAAATTGATTGTGGGTTTTTCCCAGGCCGTGAAGATTCCATGCACCCAAGAAAAATTAATACAGAACATCTGTTTCATAGTTGGAAATTTCGCTGGCTATCTAATCTGCCTAAGTCGAACTTAGACATATGTATACAGTAATTCTAATGTCTATCAGTTGATTTTGAACGATAGAAAGTCAAATTATTACATCAGATTTGTATGTATGTTAACTATGTCCCATAATCAAAATACGATTTACACTAGCTGGAACGGTATTATCTCCCTTTCAAACATAAATATTTTTCATCGAATAACGTTAAATTTTAAAGTTTTGCACAAAATTGAGAAAATTATAAATAATTTTCTAACAGACACTGGTGTAATGCCCAGGTGCTAAAGTATTAATTCCATTTTTGCAATATCTTTTATCATCAAAATTGCTCAGTCCACGTTTTATTATTGTATCTGTCTCGAGCTTGTGACGATTAGTTCTGATTGCATTTGTCTTAATAAAACTCACATTATTATTTAGTGCGGTTTTAAAATCGTTAAATTTCATCCATTTTTGGACGTATCCACGAGGAATACCTTTCGCTTTCTTTGTCAATTTATTATCGTCGAGAATTCCGGCGTACATTTTACTTCGAAGTCCAACAAACTCTCTCACCGGAACAAACATAAACTCATCTTTCATCTGGCCAATAACTTTTTTATTCGTATTATCATGGAATCCACTGCTAGTCGGATAATTTGATAAATCAAATAGGTCACGGTGTTTATAAATATCCTCATAGACATCCTCACATTTTATATTATAAACTAGCGAATCTGTATCAGTAAATAGCAACTCCGAACCTGGCCACTCCTTTTTGGTAAAATTATAGTGAAAGTCGTACATTAGCCACTTTGATATATCAAGTACAGCTGCACCAACATATATTGGCTTATTTAACTTAAAATTTGTCTTTCGTCGTTGTATTGCAACAAGATTTTCATTCAATATTTTCATACTGTCAAAACCATCATCGTTAACTAATTTATTTCTGCGATTTATATCATTTACAATTTCTATCGAAACTCGCTTTCTAATGTTCTCCATTGTTTTTCCAAAAACTGAGTTATTCATTAACTTAAAAAGGTTTTTCTCAAAGTCGGTCTTAGCAATAGCACGACGTTTGGTATTTAAGTCAATTTAATTTGACATCCACCTAGACTGATTAAATTTTAGCACACGATGGACTTTTCTCAGAATTAGTCCAGCATCTACTGCTTGTTTTAAATTTGTATAATGTATCACGTAATTTCTTTTATTTAGCAAATTTGGAACTAACTTATTAACAGTCGAATTTTTGCTGTTATCATAGCTCGTTGCTCGGGTGATAGTAAACTGTAATCTATCATCATAGACTCTGCACAAAATGGGTAGTCGTTGTGTAGATCATGTAACGAACTAGGGCAATCTAGATCGACTTCAACAAAATAACTGACATTGTTAATTTTTCTAGGTAAATCTTTTTCAGTTTCTTTAAGAAATTGATCTGGAGATATCCAATGAAATCCACCGCACGGCATTGGCTCTGACATTGCATAACCGTACAAATTGACGCAATCTAGATAAATACTATAACTCGACGGGAGATTTGTATCATAATTTTTTAGATATTTATTATTAGCTACTGCATATTTGTTTTGTTATAACGCTAATTCCGCCTCTGATACCTTTTTCAATAAAGTTAAACATATCGACGTCTGTTAAGAGATCTAATTCTATCTTACTTGTTTTTAGTGGAGCGTCCCACGACAGCCCGGAAGCAGAATAATACCAGCAGGGATCTAGTCCATAATTGCTGTAGCTTACTCGACGAAAACTTTCAAAAACATCTGCTAGTAATAAAACATCTGTTTTCAGATATATATCATGATAATCACCAAATGTTTTACAACTAAATTTATTCCAAATATCTTGTGCATATTTGTATTCGTCGTCTGACACATCTTCACCTTTTAGCTGCGAGTAAAATTTGTCTTTGTTAGGCAGAGAAGTTTCATCAAATCTGCTCCAGTCGTCGAGATACTCATACGGAAAGATACTTTTTTTTGTCAGATCGACGTAGTTTTCACCAAAGCAACTTTGCAGATTATTAAAAGTGCTACAACCTTTTACGAGCTCATCTGATGATGCTGCCATAAATTGCAGTCTATCAATGAAACGTAATTTTCCGAGAGTAACTGACACATACTTTTCAAAATTATTTGGAATACATTTTATCTTATTATTTAGTTTTAGTTTAGATTTAATTTCCTCGTTGCCAAAAGCTTCTACAATGATATGAATATCATAGCCGCGAAAGTTATGTAAAACTACAGGTATAAACTTTGGTGCATGAAATTTTAAATTACAATTATTATGAGCTGCCTTACGATACTGACCGGTCAGATGACAATGATCACGAACTTTATCACGGACTCCGTTTGAGTCTACCAATAACTTCTCGCAAATATGACAATTAAGCGCTTCATCAAATTCAAGTTGTTGTTTAGACGTTATTTTCATTGGAGCTGTCTTAAATAATTTGTTAGAAATTTTATTAACATCATCTATAAGATTTTTTAGTAACCATACCGCCGGACTTTCAGATTCACTATCTTTACACCTAAATAACTTTATTGGACATGAAAACTTATCGTCGACGCAACAAACTATTTTATAAGCTACTCCGCAAGGAACAAGTTGCTGTATTTTTCTTGTACTTGATTTATTTGGATCATTTTCTGCACCTGCCACTGGAACGAGTAGGCACTCAAAATCGGCATAAATAACGAAAGGTGTATTTAGCTTATGATCATAATTTTTAAATTTTAAGACTTTTTCTTTTTCGCTCGGCATTGTTATTCTTTGAACGTTGATACAGTACTTAAGATATTCCTGTACTTTCTCATTCTTAGAAAAACCCTGCAAACATCTGTTACAGAAATATTTCTTTTTTTTTTTTTTATTATACTGTCCGACAACTAAGCCGTTAAAGTTTTTTTATCCAAACGTAATGTCCTTTATAAAATAATAAATTTATTGTCTTTTGTGTAGCAGTCTCTGAAATATACCTTGGGTAAACATTTTCTCGCTCATCTAGTCCGAAAACATTTACTGAAATATTGTTTTGTTTTTCAAACTTTGGTATCTGATTTTCTGCCACTGGAAAAATTATTCCACTGAAATCTAGTTCGTCTTTGTATGGCAAATACTTTTCAATTTGGTCAATGTAGTCACTCTGAGGATGTCTCTCAGACAAAACTGACCAACGGAAACATTGATCGTCGTTGTTTTTGACATTTATACAGCATTTTTTGTTTTTAATTTTTTTAGGGAGATCAACGTAAGAACTCCCTCGCAGTATGTTATATCTTGCTGTATGAATTAAAACTTCCTTTATCATTTCAAAATTCCAACCTGACCCAGATGAAGTAAATTCCTCCAATTTTTTATTTATTTCTTGGTGTATTTCAGCGGCGACTTTGGTAATATTTGTTCCAGTTAATATTTTTCGTGATTTAGCTGTTAGATATGGTTCTGAAATTTCTCTGCCGAAACTTGTATTTTCAAAAATTATATCAAATATATCTTTTTCGATTGCATGTAACTTTGATAAAATCATATGATACTGAACTATTAGCTTGATACTTTTGTGAGCTGCAAGTTCTTGAGCTATAACTGGTTGTAAAAGATGATATAAATTTGTAGAGTTAAAATTTGCTAAAACATTTTGATTATCAAATTTGTAACTGTTGTCGTAACCTGAAAATGTGGTAGCAATTTTTTCTGCTTTGATAATGCTCTTTTTAGCAATATCTCGCAATTTTAACATTATATTATATATGGCATTTTTATATTTAATTAAAATTTACGTAAAAAATCAATTAGAGATATAAAATCCCTATGGTATAATGACAGAAATTTTGAGATATATGCGATTGACAGGGGAAGAGCAAGAAACTTATCATGTTCATTTGTACACTCTCCCCATGATAACCCCGAGGAGAGTGCAAAAGTACACCCACCACATGGTTACATGGTGAAAGAGTGTATTATTTTTCTGTTGGGCTTCATACCCCCATTTATCTTAGAAAAATGGCATCAAAATCGCCTCCATTGACTATGTCAATCATGGGAATCGAACCACAGACCTTGAGTACGAGAATCTAATGCTTTAGCATTAGACCACAGACCTATCTTATATATACATGTTCACAAATTATTATATACGTACCAGTTACCAAGCAGGAAATTTCGCATTACATTTTCTGATTCTGAAAAACGTTATTATAAATGAATAGGGAAATCTACGACACATCTGCTTTGGTAAAATATAAATCTGTTTGTACAGAAAAACGAAGCTTTAATACAGTGGCTGTATACATTACAAGCGACTTTAGCAGTCTGAAAAATTGATTGTGGGTTTTTCCCAGGCCGTGAAGATTCCATGCACCCAAGAAAAATTAATACAGAACATCTGTTTCATAGTTGGAAATTTCGCTGGCTATCTAATCTGCCTAAGTCGAAATTAGACATATGTATACAGTAATTCTAATGTCTATCAGTTGATTTTGAACGATAGAAAGTCAAATTATTACATCAGATTTGTATGTATGTTAACTATGTCCCATAATCAAAATACGATTTACACTAGCTGGAACGGTATTATCTCCCTTTCAAACATAAATATTTTTCATCGAATAACGTTAAATTTTAAAGTTTTGCCAAAATTAAAATATAAGATACTGGTGTAATGCCCAAGTGCTAGAGTATTAATTCCATTTTTGCAATATCTTTTATCATCAAAATTGCTCAGTCCACGTTTATATTGTATCTGTTCAGCTTGTGACGATTAGTTCTGATTGCATTTGTTTAATAAAACTAATATTATTTAGTGCGGTTTTAAAATCGTTAAATTTCATCCATTTTTGGACGTATCCACGAGGAATACCTTTCGCTTTCTTTGTCAATTTATTATCGTCGAGAATTCCGGCGTACATTTTACTTCGAAGTCCAACAAACTCTCTCACCGGAACAAACATAAACTCATCTTTCATCTGGCCAATAACTTTTTTATTCGTATTATCATGGAATCCACTGCTAGTCGGATAATTTGATAAATCAAATAGGTCACGGTGTTTATAAATATCCTCATAGACATCCTCACATTTTATATTATAAACTAGCGAATCTGTATCAGTAAATAGCAACTCCGAACCTGGCCACTCCTTTTTGGTAAAATTATAGTGAAAGTCGTACATTAGCCACTTTGATATATCAAGTACAGCTGCACCAACATATATTGGTTTATTTAACTTTAAATTTGTCTTTCGTCGTTGTATTGCAACAAGATTTTCATTAAATATTTTCATGCTGACAAAACCGTCATCGTTAACTAATTTATTTCTGCGATTTATATCATTTACAATTTCTATCGAAATCGCTTTCTAATGTTCTCCATTGTTTTTCCAAAAACTGAGTTATTCATTAACTTAAAAAGGTTTTTCTCAAAGTCGGTCTTAGCAATAGCACGACGTTTGGTATTTAAGTCAATTTAATTTGACATCCACCTAGACTGATTAAATTTTAGCACACGATGGACTTTTCTCAGAATTAGTCCAGCATCTACTGCTTGGTTTAAATTTGTATAATGTATCACGTAATTTCTTTTATTTAGCAAATTTGGAACTAACTTATTAACAGTCGAATTTTTGCTGTTATCAGAGCTCGTTGCTCGGGTGATAGTAAACTGTAATCTATCATCATAGACTCTGCACAAAATGGGTAGTCGTTGTGTAGATCATGTAACGAACTAGGGCAATCTAGATCGACTTCAACAAAATAACTGACATTGTTAATTTTTCTAGGTAAATCTTTTTCAGTTTCTTTAAGAAATTGATCTGCAGATATCCAATGAAATCCACCGCACGGCATTGGCTCTGACATTGCATACCCGTACAAATTGACGCAATCTAGATAAATACTATAACTCGACGGGAGATTTGTATCATAATTTTTTAGATATTTATTATTAGCTACTGCATATTTGTTTTGTTATAACGCTAATTCCGCCTCTGATACCTTTTTCAATAAAGTTAAACATATCGACGTCTGTTAAGAGATCTAATTCTATCTTACTTGTTTTTAGTAGAGCGTCCCACGACAGCCCGGGAGCAGAATAATACCAGCAGGGATCTAGTCCATAATTGCTGTAGCTTACTCGACGAAAACTTTCAAAAACATCTGCTAGTAATAAAACATCTGTTTTCAGATATATATCATGATAATCACCAAATGTTTTACAACTAAATTTATTCCAAATATCTTGTGCATATTTGTATTCGTCGTCTGACACATCTTCACCTTTTAGCTGCGAGTAAAATTTGTCTTTGTTAGGCAGAGAAGTTTCATCAAATCTGCTCCAGTCGTCGAGATACTCATACGGAAAGATACCTTTTTTGTCAGATCGACGTAGTTTTCACCAAAGCAACTTTGCAGATTATTAAAAGTGCTACAACCCTTTTACGAGCTCATCTAATGATGCTGCCATAAATTGCAGTCTATCAATGAAACGTAATTTTCCGAGAGTAACTGACATATACTTTTCAAAATTATTTGGAATACATTTTATCTTATTATTTAGTTTTAGTTTAGATTTAATTTCCTCGTTGCCAAAAGCTTCTACAATGATATGACTATCATAGCCGCGAAAGTTATGTAAAACGACAGTATAAACTTTGGTGCATGAAATTTTAAATTACAATTATTATGAGCTGCCCCACGATACTGACCGGTGAGATGACAGTGATCGCGCACTTTATCACGGACTCCGTTTGAGTCTACCAATAATTTTTCGCAAATATGACAATTAACCGCTTCATCAAATTCAAGTTGTTGCTTAGACGTTATTTTCATTGGAGCTGTCTTAAATAATTTGTTAGAAATTTTATTAACATCATCTATAAGATTTTTTAGTAACCATACCGCCGGACTTTCAGATTCATTATCTTTACATCTATATAACTTAATCGGACATGAAAACTTATCGTCGACGCAACAAACTACTTTATAAGCTACTCCGCAAGGAACATGTTGCTGTATTTTTCTTGTACTTGATTTATTAGGATTATTTTCTGCACCTGCCACTGGAACGAGTAGGCACTCGAAATCCGCATAAATAACGAAAGGTATATTTAGCTTATGATCATAATTTTTAAATTTTAAGACTTTTTCTTTTTCGCTTGGCATAGTTATTCTTTGAACGTTGATACAGTATTTAAGATGTTCCTGTAGTTTCTCATTCTTAGAAAAACCCTGCAAACATTTGTAACAGAAATATTTCTTTTTTTTATTTTTATTATACTGTCCGCCAACTAAGCCGTTAAAGTTTTTTATCCAAACGTAATGTCCTTTATAAAATAATAAATTTATTGTCTTTTGTGTAGCAGTCTCTGAAATATACCTTGGGTAAACATTTTCTCGCTCATCTAGTCCGAAAACATTTACTGAAATATTGTTTTGTTTTTCAAACTTTGGTATCTGATTTTCTGCCACTGGAAAAATTATTCCACTGAAATCTAGTTCGTCTTTGTATGGCAAATACTTTTCAATTTGGTCAATGTAGTCACTCTGAGGATGTCTCTCAGACAAAACTGACCAACGGAAACATTGATCGTCGTTGTTTTTGACATTTATACAGCATTTTTTGTTTTTAATTTTTTTAGGGAGATCAACGTAAGAACTCCCTCGCAGTATGTTATATCTTGCTGTATGAATTAAAACTTCCTTTATCATTTCAAAATTCCAACCTGACCCAGATGAAGTAAATTCCTCCAATTTTTTATTTATTTCTTGGTGTATTTCAGCGGCGACTTTGGTAATATTTGTTCCAGTTAATATTTTTCGTGATTTAGCTGTTAGATATGGTTCTGAAATTTCTCTGCCGAAACTTGTATTTTCACAAATTATATCAAATATATCTTTTTCGATTGCATGTAACTTTGATAAAATCATATGATACTGAACTATTAGCTTGATACGTTTGTGAGCTGCAAGTTCTTGAGCTATAACTGGTTGTAAAAGATGATATAAATTTGTAGAGTTAAAATTTGCTAAAACATTTTGATTATCAAATTTGTAACTGTTGTCGTAACCTGAAAATGCGGTAGCAATTTTTTCTGCTTTGATAATGCTCTTTTTAGCAATATCTCGCAATGTTAACATTATATTATATATGGCATTTTTATATTTAATTAAAATTTACGTAAAAAATCAATTAGAGATATAAAATCCCTATAGTATAATGACAGAAATTTTGAGATATATGAGATTGACAGCGGAAGAGCAAGAAACTTATCATGTTCATTTTATACACTCTCCCCATGATAACCCCGAGGAGAGTGCAAAAGTACACCCACCACATGGTTACATGGTGAAAGAGTGTATTATTTTTCTGTTGGGCTTCGTACCCCCAATTATCTTAGAAAAATGGCATCAAAATCGCCTCCATTGACTATGTCAATCATGGGAATCGAACCACAGACCTTGAGTACGAGAATCTAATGCTTTAGCATTAGACCACAGACCTATCTTATATATACATGTTCACAAATTATTATATACGTACCAGTTACCAAGCAGGAAATTTCGCATTACATTTTCTGATTCTGAAAAACGTTATTATAAATGAATAGGGAAATCTACGATACATCTGCTTTGGTAAAATATAAATCTGTTTGTACAGAAAAACGAAGCTTTAATACAGTGGTTGTATACATTACAAGCGACTTCAGCAGTCTGAAAAATTGATTGTGGGTTTTTCCCAGGCCGTGAAGATTCCATGCACCCAAGAAAAATTAATACAGAACATCTGTTTCATAGTTGGAAATTTCGCTGGCTATCTAATCTGCCTAAGTCGAAATTAGACATATGTATACAGTAATTCTAATGTCTATCAGTTGATTTTGAACGATAGAAAGTCAAATTATTACATCAGATTTGTATGTATGTTAACTATGTCCCATAATCAAAATACGATTTACACTAGCTGGAACGGTATTATCTCCCTTTCAAACATAAATATTTTTCATCGAATAACGTTAAATTTTAAAGTTTTGCACAAAATTGGGAAAATGATAAATAATTTTCTAACAGACACTGGTGTAATGCCCAGGTGCTAAAGTATTAATTCCATTTTTGCAATATCTTTTATCATCAAAATTGCTCAGTCCACGTTTTATTATTGTATCTGTCTCGAGCTTGTGACGATTAGTTCTGATTGCATTTGTCTTAATAAAACTCACATTATTATTTAGTGCGGTTTTAAAATCGTTAAATGTCATCCATTTTTGGACGTATCCACGAGGAATACCTTTCGCTTTCTTTGTCAATTTATTATCGTCGAGAATTCCGGCGTACATTTTACTTCGAAGTCCAACAAACTCTCTCACCGGAACAAACATAAACTCATCTTTCATCTGGCCAATAACTTTTTTATTCGTATTATCATGGAATCCACTGCTAGTCGGATAATTTGATAAATCAAATAGGTCACGGTGTTTATAAATATCCTCATAGACATCCTCACATTTTATATTATAAACTAGCGAATCTGTATCAGTAAATAGCAACTCCGAACCTGGCCACTCCTTTTTGGTAAAATTATAGTGAAAGTCGTACATTAGCCACTTTGATATATCAAGTACAGCTGCACCAACATATATTGGCTTATTTAACTTAAAATTTGTCTTTCGTCGTTGTATTGCAACAAGATTTTCATTCAATATTTTCATACTGTCAAAACCATCATCGTTAACTAATTTATTTCTGCGATTTATATCATTTACAATTTCTATCGAAACTCGCTTTCTAATGTTCTCCATTGTTTTTCCAAAAACTGAGTTATTCATTAACTTAAAAAGGTTTTTCTCAAAGTCGGTCTTAGCAATAGCACGACGTTTGGTATTTAAGTCAATTTAATTTGACATCCACCTAGACTGATTAAATTTTAGCACACGATGGACTTTTCTCAGAATTAGTCCAGCATCTACTGCTTGTTTAAATTTGTATAATGTATCACGTAATTTCTTTTATTTAGCAAATTTGGAACTAACTTATTAACAGTCGAATTTTTGCTGTTATCATAGCTCGTTGCTCGGGTGATAGTAAACTGTAATCTATCATCATAGACTCTGCACAAAATGGGTAGTCGTTGTGTAGATCATGTAACGAACTAGGGCAATCTAGATCGACTTCAACAAAATAACTGACATTGTTAATTTTTCTAGGTAAATCTTTTTCAGTTTCTTTAAGAAATTGATCTGGAGATATCCAATGAAATCCACCGCACGGCATTGGCTCTGACATTGCATAACCGTACAAATTGACGCAATCTAGATAAATACTATAACTCGACGGGAGATTTGTATCATAATTTTTTAGATATTTATTATTAGCTACTGCATATTTGTTTTGTTATAACGCTAATTCCGCCTCTGATACCTTTTTCAATAAAGTTAAACATATCGACGTCTGTTAAGAGATCTAATTCTATCTTACTTGTTTTTAGTAGAGCGTCCCACGACAGCCCGGGAGCAGAATAATACCAGCAGGGATCTAGTCCATAATTGCTGTAGCTTACTCGACGAAAACTTTCAAAAACATCTGCTAGTAATAAAACATCTGTTTTCAGATATATATCATGATAATCACCAAATGTTTTACAACTAAATTTATTCCAAATATCTTGTGCATATTTGTATTCGTCGTCTGACACATCTTCACCTTTTAGCTGCGAGTAAAATTTGTCTTTGTTAGGCAGAGAAGTTTCATCAAATCTGCTCCAGTCGTCGAGATACTCATACGGAAAGATACTTTTTTTTGTCAGATCGACGTAGTTTTCACCAAAGCAACTTTGCAGATTATTAAAAGTGCTACAACCTTTTACGAGCTCATCTGATGATGCTGCCATAAATTGCAGTCTATCAATGAAACGTAATTTTCCGAGAGTAACTGACACATACTTTTCAAAATTATTTGGAATACATTTTATCTTATTATTTAGTTTTAGTTTAGATTTAATTTCCTCGTTGCCAAAAGCTTCTACAATGATATGAATATCATAGCCGCGAAAGTTATGTAAAACTACAGGTATAAACTTTGGTGCATGAAATTTTAAATTACAATTATTATGAGCTGCCTTACGATACTGACCGGTCAGATGACAATGATCACGAACTTTATCACGGACTCCGTTTGAGTCTACCAATAACTTCTCGCAAATATGACAATTAAGCGCTTCATCAAATTCAAGTTGTTGTTTAGACGTTATTTTCATTGGAGCTGTCTTAAATAATTTGTTAGAAATTTTATTAACATCATCTATAAGATTTTTTAGTAACCATACCGCCGGACTTTCAGATTCACTATCTTTACACCTAAATAACTTTATTGGACATGAAAACTTATCGTCGACGCAACAAACTATTTTATAAGCTACTCCGCAAGGAACAAGTTGCTGTATTTTTCTTGTACTTGATTTATTTGGATCATTTTCTGCACCTGCCACTGGAACGAGTAGGCACTCAAAATCGGCATAAATAACGAAAGGTGTATTTAGCTTATGATCATAATTTTTAAATTTTAAGACTTTTTCTTTTTCGCTCGGCATTGTTATTCTTTGAACGTTGATACAGTACTTAAGATATTCCTGTACTTTCTCATTCTTAGAAAAACCCTGCAAACATCTGTAACAGAAATATTTCTTTTTTTTATTTTTATTATACTGTCCGACAACTAAGCCGTTAAAGTTTTTTTATCCAAACGTAATGTCCTTTATAAAATAATAAATTTATTGTCTTTTGTGTAGCAGTCTCTGAAATATACCTTGGGTAAACATTTTCTCGCTCATCTAGTCCGAAAACATTTACTGAAATATTGTTTTGTTTTTCAAACTTTGGTATCTGATTTTCTGCCACTGGAAAAATTATTCCACTGAAATCTAGTTCGTCTTTGTATGGCAAATACTTTTCAATTTGGTCAATGTAGTCACTCTGAGGATGTCTCTCAGACAAAACTGACCAACGGAAACATTGATCGTCGTTGTTTTTGACATTTATACAGCATTTTTTGTTTTTAATTTTTTTAGGGAGATCAACGTAAGAACTCCTCGCAGTATGTTATATCTTGCTGTATGAATTAAAACTTCCTTTATCATTTCAAAATTCCAACCTGACCCAGATGAAGTAAATTCCTCCAATTTTTTTATTTATTTCTTGGTGTATTTCAGCGGCGACTTTGGTAATATTTGTTCCAGTTAATATTTTTCGTGATTTAGCTGTTAGATATGGTTCTGAAATTTCTCTGTCGAAACTTGTATTTTCAAAAATTATATCAAATATATCTTTTTCGATTGCATGTAACTTTGATAAAATCATATGATACTGAACTATTAGCTTGATACTTTTGTGAGCTGCAAGTTCTTGAGCTATAACTGGTTGTAAAAGATGATATAAATTTGTAGAGTTAAAATTTGCTAAAACATTTTGATTATCAAATTTGTAACTGTTGTCGTAACCTGAAAATGCGGTAGCAATTTTTTCTGCTTTGATAATGCTCTTTTTAGCAATATCTCGCAATGTTAACATTATATTATATATGGCATTTTTATATTTAATTAAAATTTACGTAAAAAATCAATTAGAGATATAAAATCCCTATAGTATAATGACAGAAATTTTGAGATATATGAGATTGACAGCGGAAGAGCAAGAAACTTATCATGTTCATTTTATACACTCTCCCCATGATAACCCCGAGGAGAGTGCAAAAGTACACCCACCACATGGTTACATGGTGAAAGAGTGTATTATTTTTCTGTTGGGCTTCGTACCCCCAATTATCTTAGAAAAATGGCATCAAAATCGCCTCCATTGACTATGTCAATCATGGGAATCGAACCACAGACCTTGAGTACGAGAATCTAATGCTTTAGCATTAGACCACAGACCTATCTTATATATACATGTTCACAAATTATTATATACGTACCAGTTACCAAGCAGGAAATTTCGCATTACATTTTCTGATTCTGAAAAACGTTATTATAAATGAATAGGGAAATCTACGATACATCTGCTTTGGTAAAATATAAATCTGTTTGTACAGAAAAACGAAGCTTTAATACAGTGGTTGTATACATTACAAGCGACTTCAGCAGTCTGAAAAATTGATTGTGGGTTTTTCCCAGGCCGTGAAGATTCCATGCACCCAAGAAAAATTAATACAGAACATCTGTTTCATAGTTGGAAATTTCGCTGGCTATCTAATCTGCCTAAGTCGAAATTAGACATATGTATACAGTAATTCTAATGTCTATCAGTTGATTTTGAACGATAGAAAGTCAAATTATTACATCAGATTTGTATGTATGTTAACTATGTCCCATAATCAAAATACGATTTACACTAGCTGGAACGGTATTATCTCCCTTTCAAACATAAATATTTTTCATCGAATAACGTTAAATTTTAAAGTTTTGCACAAAATTGAGAAAATTATAAATAATTTTCTAACAGACACTGGTGTAATGCCCAGGTGCTAAAGTATTAATTCCATTTTTGCAATATCTTTTATCATCAAAATTGCTCAGTCCACGTTTTATTATTGTATCTGTCTCGAGCTTGTGACGATTAGTTCTGATTGCATTTGTCTTAATAAAACTCACATTATTATTTAGTGCGGTTTTAAAATCGTTAAATTTCATCCATTTTTGGACGTATCCACGAGGAATACCTTTCGCTTTCTTTGTCAATTTATTATCGTCGAGAATTCCGGCGTACATTTTACTTCGAAGTCCAACAAACTCTCTCACCGGAACAAACATAAACTCATCTTTCATCTGGCCAATAACTTTTTTATTCGTATTATCATGGAATCCACTGCTAGTCGGATAATTTGATAAATCAAATAGGTCACGGTGTTTATAAATATCCTCATAGACATCCTCACATTTTATATTATAAACTAGCGAATCTGTATCAGTAAATAGCAACTCCGAACCTGGCCACTCCTTTTTGGTAAAATTATAGTGAAAGTCGTACATTAGCCACTTTGATATATCAAGTACAGCTGCACCAACATATATTGGCTTATTTAACTTAAAATTTGTCTTTCGTCGTTGTATTGCAACAAGATTTTCATTCAATATTTTCATACTGTCAAAACCATCATCGTTAACTAATTTATTTCTGCGATTTATATCATTTACAATTTCTATCGAAACTCGCTTTCTAATGTTCTCCATTGTTTTTCCAAAAACTGAGTTATTCATTAACTTAAAAAGGTTTTTCTCAAAGTCGGTCTTAGCAATAGCACGACGTTTGGTATTTAAGTCAATTTAATTTGACATCCACCTAGACTGATTAAATTTTAGCACACGATGGACTTTTCTCAGAATTAGTCCAGCATCTACTGCTTGTTTTAAATTTGTATAATGTATCACGTAATTTCTTTTATTTAGCAAATTTGGAACTAACTTATTAACAGTCGAATTTTTGCTGTTATCATAGCTCGTTGCTCGGGTGATAGTAAACTGTAATCTATCATCATAGACTCTGCACAAAATGGGTAGTCGTTGTGTAGATCATGTAACGAACTAGGGCAATCTAGATCGACTTCAACAAAATAACTGACATTGTTAATTTTTCTAGGTAAATCTTTTTCAGTTTCTTTAAGAAATTGATCTGGAGATATCCAATGAAATCCACCGCACGGCATTGGCTCTGACATTGCATAACCGTACAAATTGACGCAATCTAGATAAATACTATAACTCGACGGGAGATTTGTATCATAATTTTTTAGATATTTATTATTAGCTACTGCATATTTGTTTTGTTATAACGCTAATTCCGCCTCTGATACCTTTTTCAATAAAGTTAAACATATCGACGTCTGTTAAGAGATCTAATTCTATCTTACTTGTTTTTAGTAGAGCGTCCCACGACAGCCCGGGAGCAGAATAATACCAGCAGGGATCTAGTCCATAATTGCTGTAGCTTACTCGACGAAAACTTTCAAAAACATCTGCTAGTAATAAAACATCTGTTTTCAGATATATATCATGATAATCACCAAATGTTTTACAACTAAATTTATTCCAAATATCTTGTGCATATTTGTATTCGTCGTCTGACACATCTTCACCTTTTAGCTGCGAGTAAAATTTGTCTTTGTTAGGCAGAGAAGTTTCATCAAATCTGCTCCAGTCGTCGAGATACTCATACGGAAAGATACTTTTTTTGTCAGATCGACGTAGTTTTCACCAAAGCAACTTTGCAGATTATTAAAAGTGCTACAACCTTTTACGAGCTCATCTGATGATGCTGCCATAAATTGCAGTCTATCAATGAAACGTAATTTTCCGAGAGTAACTGACATATACTTTTCAAAATTATTTGGAATACATTTTATCTTATTATTTAGTTTTAGTTTAGATTTAATTTCCTCGTTGCCAAAAGCTTCTACAATGATATGAATATCATAGCCGCGAAAGTTATGTGAAACTACAGGTATAAACTTTGGTGCATGAAATTTTAAATTACAATTATTATGAGCTGCCTTACGATACTGACCGGTCAGATGACAATGATCACGAACTTTATCACGGACTCCGTTTGAGTCTACCAATAACTTCTCGCAAATATGACAATTAAGCGCTTCATCAAATTCAAGTTGTTGTTTAGACGTTATTTTCATTGGAGCTGTCTTAAATAATTTGTTAGAAATTTTATTAACATCATCTATAAGATTTTTTAGTAACCATACCGCCGGACTTTCAGATTCACTATCTTTACACCTATATAACTTTATTGGACATGAAAACGTATCGTCGACGCAACAAACTATTTTATAAGCTACTCCGCAAGGAACAAGTTGCTGTATTTTTCTTGTACTTGATTTATTTGGATCATTTTCTGCACCTGCCACTGGAACGAGTAGGCACTCAAAATCGGCATAAATAACGAAAGGTGTATTTAGCTTATGATCATAATTTTTAAATTTTAAGACTTTTTCTTTTTCGCTCGGCATTGTTATTCTTTGAACGTTGATACAGTACTTAAGATATTCTTGAACTTTCTCATTCTTAGAAAAACCCTGCAAACATCTGTAACAGAAATATTTCTTTTTTTTTATTTTTATTATACTGTCCGACAACTAAGCCGTTAAAGTTTTTTTATCCAAACGTAATGTCCTTTATAAAATAATAAATTTATTGTCTTTTGTGTAGCAGTCTCTGAAATATACCTTGGGTAAACATTTTCTCGCTCATCTAGTCCGAAAACATTTACTGAAATATTGTTTTGTTTTTCAAACTTTGGTATCTGATTTTCTGCCACTGGAAAAATTATTCCACTGAAATCTAGTTCGTCTTTGTATGGCAAATACTTTTCAATTTGGTCAATGTAGTCACTCTGAGGATGTCTCTCAGACAAAACTGACCAACGGAAACATTGATCGTCGTTGTTTTTGACATTTATACAGCATTTTTTGTTTTTAATTTTTTTAGGGAGATCAACGTAAGAACTCCCTCGCAGTATGTTATATCTTGCTGTATGAATTAAAACTTCCTTTATCATTTCAAAATTCCAACCTGACCCAGATGAAGTAAATTCCTCCAATTTTTTATTTATTTCTTGGTGTATTTCAGCGGCGACTTTGGTAATATTTGTTCCAGTTAATATTTTTCGTGATTTAGCTGTTAGATATGGTTCTGAAATTTCTCTGTCGAAACTTGTATTTTCACAAATTATATCAAATATATCTTTTTCGATTGCATGTAACTTTGATAAAATCATATGATACTGAACTATTAGCTTGATACTTTTGTGAGCTGCAAGTTCTTGAGCTATAACTGGTTGTAAAAGATGATATAAATTTGTAGAGTTAAAATTTGCTAAAACATTTTGATTATCAAATTTGTAACTGTTGTCGTAACCTGAAAATGTGGTAGCAATTTTTTCTGCTTTGATAATGCTCTTTTTAGCAATATCTCGCAATTTTAACATTATATTATATATGGCATTTTTATATTTAATTAAAATTTACGTAAAAAATCAATTAGAGATATAAAATCCCTATGGTATAATGACAGAAATTTTGAGATATATGCGATTGACAGGGGAAGAGCAAGAAACTTATCATGTTCATTTGTACACTCTCCCCATGATAACCCCGAGGAGAGTGCAAAAGTACACCCACCACATGGTTACATGGTGAAAGAGTGTATTATTTTTCTGTTGGGCTTCGTACCCCCAATTATCTTAGAAAAATGGCATCAAAATCGCCTCCATTGACTATGTCAATCATGGGAATCGAACCACAGACCTTGAGTACGAGAATCTAATGCTTTAGCATTAGACCACAGACCTATCTTATATATACATGTTCACAAATTATTATATACGTACCAGTTACCAAGCAGGAAATTTCGCATTACATTTTCTGATTCTGAAAAACGTTATTATAAATGAATAGGGAAATCTACGATACATCTGCTTTGGTAAAATATAAATCTGTTTGTACAGAAAAACGAAGCTTTAATACAGTGGCTGTATACATTACAAGCGACTTCAGCAGTCTGAAAAATTGATTGTGGGTTTTTCCCAGGCCGTGAAGATTCCATGCACCCAAGAAAAATTAATACAGAACATCTGTTTCATAGTTGGAAATTTCGCTGGCTATCTAATCTGCCTAAGTCGAAATTAGACATATGTATACAGTAATTCTAATGTCTATCAGTTGATTTTGAACGATAGAAAGTCAAATTATTACATCAGATTTGTATGTATGTTAACTATGTCCCATAATCAAAATACGATTTACACTAGCTGGAACGGTATTATCTCCCTTTCAAACATAAATATTTTTCATCGAATAACGTTAAATTTTAAAGTTTTGCACAAAATTGGGAAAATGATAAATAATTTTCTAACAGACACTGGTGTAATGCCCAGGTGCTAAAGTATTAATTCCATTTTTGCAATATCTTTTATCATCAAAATTGCTCAGTCCACGTTTTATTATTGTATCTGTCTCGAGCTTGTGACGATTAGTTCTGATTGCATTTGTCTTAATAAAACTCACATTATTATTTAGTGCGGTTTTAAAATCGTTAAATGTCATCCATTTTTGGACGTATCCACGAGGAATACCTTTTGCTTTCTTTGTCAATTTATTATCGTCGAGAATTCCGGCGTACATTTTACTTCGAAGACCAACAAACTCTCTCACCGGAACAAACATAAACTCATCTTTCATCTGGCCAATAACTTTTTTATTCGTATTATCATGGAATCCACTGCTAGTCGGATAATTTGATAAATCAAATAGGTCACGGTGTTTATAAATATCCTCATAGACATCCTCACATTTTATATTATAAACTAGCGAATCTGTATCAGTAAATAGCAACTCCGAACCTGGCCACTCCTTTTTGGTAAAATTATAGTGAAAGTCGTACATTAGCCACTTTGATATATCAAGTACAGCTGCACCAACATATATTGGCTTATTTAACTTAAAATTTGTCTTTCGTCGTTGTATTGCAACAAGATTTTCATTCAATATTTTCATACTGTCAAAACCATCATCGCTAACTAATTTATTTCTGCGATTTATATCATTTACAATTTCTATCGAAACTCGCTTTCTAATGTTCTCCATTGTTTTTCCAAAAACTGAGTTATTCATTAACTTAAAAAGGTTTTTCTCAAAGTCGGTCTTAGCAATAGCACGACGTTTGGTATTTAAGTCAATTTAATTTGACATCCACCTAGACTGATTAAATTTTAGCACACGATGGACTTTTCTCAGAATTAGTCCAGCATCTACTGCTTGGTTTAAATTTGTATAATGTATCACGTAATTTCTTTTATTTAGCAAATTTGGAACTAACTTATTAACAGTCGAATTTTTGCTGTTATCAGAGCTCGTTGCTCGGGTGATAGTAAACTGTAATCTATCATCATAGACTCTGCACAAAATGGGTAGTCGTTGTGTAGATCATGTAACGAACTAGGGCAATCTAGATCGACTTCAACAAAATAACTGACATTGTTAATTTTTCTAGGTAAATCTTTTTCAGTTTCTTTAAGAATTTGATCTGCAGATATCCAATGAAATCCACCGCACGGCATTGGCTCTGACATTGCATACCCGTACAAATTGACGCAATCTAGATAAATACTATAACTCGACGGGAGATTTGTATCATAATTTTTTAGATATTTATTATTAGCTACTGCATATTTGTTTTGTTATAACGCTAATTCCGCCTCTGATACCTTTTTCAATAAAGTTAAACATATCGACGTCTGTTAAGAGATCTAATTCTATCTTACTTGTTTTTAGTAGAGCGTCCCACGACAGCCCGGGAGCAGAATAATATCAGCAGGGATCTAGTCCATAATTGCTGTAGCTTACTCGACGAAAACTTTCAAAAACATCTGCTAGTAATAAAACATCTGTTTTCAGATATATATCATGATAATCACCAAATGTTTTACAACTAAATTTATTCCAAATATCTTGTGCATATTTGTATTCGTCGTCTGACACATCTTCGCCTTTTAGCTGCGAGTAAATTGACAGCAAAACAATAATAGATGTAGCTAACGGTAAAACTAAAATAGCAACGACAATGTTAACCTTCGACAGATTTAGTTTCAAATATGACGATCAATGATGTTTCTTAGCTCGGTCTTAGTAAGATAGTTATGTGCAAACATCAGAATATCATCTCGGTCAAATTTTAATGTTAAAAAAACTTTCCATTAAGTTTATTTTTTTCTGCCGTTGTTAGGAGAATTTTATCAGACTCGCCTTGCATTATGTTCACATTAACCAAACGTGCACTATAACCCGACAGACATTTTCGAACTGCTTCGACTACTTCCTTGTAATTTAATATATTAACTTTTTAATGATATTTTGCTTCGGGAGATTTCGTTTCGCTGGCCATTACTATTATAAATTAGATAAAAGTATATTATAATATAACCTTGATTAAGCGACTTGCTGATATATACGGGGGAGATTTTATCGCCGGAAAATTACAAGTAATTTTGCCAATCACTAACAACAAAGTCACCGACATATTTTCTAGCTATAGCGAAGATGATATTTTGTACAACAATGACGACGAAAATGATAGCAGCGTTGCTGTCGCTGACAGAAAAAATTACAGCAAACCGACAACTAGACGATATAATGTTAAGTATCACATTGCTAAAAAAATAATAAAATTTAATTTTACTGTTGCCGAACAACAAATATTTTGGCAGCTTATCAAACCATTTTTAAAATATAAAAATAACTGACCATCAAAGAAATATAAAATATGATTTTATTTTTGTTAAAATATTTAATTTAATGCCAGTTGATAATGCAAGAAAATTATATTTAATTTCGTTATGTAAAACTATCAAATGTAAATCTGTGCTTGTAAAGTACGAACAAATTTATAATAACATTATTGCACAAAATTGGGAAAAACTCTAGAGATTTTCTAAGTTTGCATCGACCGAGTTGGCACCCAGCTATTAAATTTATCGCTATATCCTCTCCATTTAACTGAACTTTTGTCGCCGCGCTTTCTGATAACTTTTCAATAACAAATATATCTTTGGAAGTTCTCTGAAGTTCCTGTTCGTAAAAACTACCAGTTATAGGCTCACCCAATAAATCCTTCAGCGAGTATGTTACAGGTATTGTTAAAAGTACTTTATCAACAACAAATACTTCTTCGCTCCAGTTTGGAGTAAATCCTTTTTCAAATGTTTTTTTCGTCAGAGAAATTATAACTCGATCACCAACTTTAAATTTATGTCCTCGATGCATGTTTTCGTTCGCCAATATCGGGTTTTTAATTGCGTCATTTGGCGACATGTTAGTGGTTCGATGTTTCGTGTTATTGTATTCGTCAACAATGTTCTGTAAATTGTCAATATATTTATTTGTATTTTTAGTTGATAATTACTTATGAATTTTTTCGTTTAGCGTGCGATTAAATCGCTCGACGACAACGCTTTTACCCTCATTTCCTGTAACATATTTTTTGATATTATTTTGGAGCAAAAACTGCTCGAACGTTTTATTAAAAAAATTCTGCTCCGTGATCAGTCCAGATTCTATTTGGTTTTCTTTCTGTAGTTGTTATTGTTTGTTTTAGCTCATCAGTTATCGACGTTTCTGTCTTGTCTGAGACTGGCACACTAAAAGCATATTTACTAAAAACATCTATGACATTAAAAAGATATCTCTTATTATTGTTGTTGTTGTTGTTGTTGTTGTGGGGCTTAACGCCATTTTTCAGCGCACGATAGGCTATACATGGCGGCCAGTATTAATGGTGGAAGAAGAAACCGGGAAGTCCCCGGAATCTCTTATTATTGTTAAATTCAGCTAGATTTGACACATCAACTAAATCTATCGCCCCATATCGTCAACGGCATTTGCGACAACTTTACGTCGCGGAAACTTTATTTTTTAGGTTTGTGTAATTCAACTGCATGATCATCATACAATTCCTTTTCGAGACGAGGCTTTCCAAGTCCTAATTTATATTTTGCTCCAATAAAACCCTGCACCAACTTTCGGTCAACCCTTTCTCGCATATTTATCGGTTTCATATCACGAAGTTCGTCCAACATTACCTTATCACAGTCTGATTTTGAGTTTTCTACAGGAACGTTATCAGGACGTTCTATATCGCGATAACAAATGTCGTGACGCATTGCTATGCTATCAACTTGATTGTAATGCTCTTGTCCTGGCAGCGGATTATCGTTCTCGTCAAGTTGTTTATCTAGCGGATTATAAGGTCCAATATATTTATGGCCTGGCAATGTCCAACCGCCTTTTGGTTTCGGCAATTTGCCAATTACTTTATGTATGTCTATACCTGGTCCAATTATTTCTCTGTTGTTACATTGTTGACGGTATGTGACAATTTTATTTTGCTCGCGACATAAATCTCTGTCAGAATCGCACTTGCATATCATTATATATTTTCAGATTTATAATAATAATTGTTTTCAATCGTCTACTAAAATAACTTTCAATAGTCTACTAAAATAACGTCCCTGACAACGTCAGTACATCCAGCTCCAGAAAATTTCCTCAAAAACATACTTTTTCTTTTTCCACAGATTGCGCAAATACTT
>JAECUM010014317.1:0-80608 GCA_016617855.1 Megalonaias nervosa
CTGCATGTACAATACACTGTAATTGAACCATAAGAAGGAAGCTTCTTAATGTTTAAATTAATTACGTATGATTTCTGCTTGCAGATTTATTTGTGGGTTTTTGTTTTTTTTGAAAAACTAATGCTTAAGTTACAACCAATGAAAACCGTTCTCAATGCCTTTTACACCTCCCTGGTAATGGATATTATTTCACACACAAGTCGGTCCCCGCTCTATAGTCTATTCACCGAGAATTCAGTATTATCTCTCAGTGTTTCAGTGTTGGATGTATATTTTCAAGATATTAGTCCTTATGTTGTGTGTGTCTGTGTGTGTGTGTGTGTGTGTGTCTCTGTATGTGTGTGTGTGTGTGTCTCTGTGTGTGTGTGTGTGTGTGTGTGTGACTCTGTGTGTGTGTGTGTGTGTGTGTCTCTGTGTGTGTGTGTTGGGGGTAGGTAATAAATATGTCATTTACATATAATATGACTGAACCTCATCCTTCTTAAATGAATTTATTGCATTGTGGTAAATTTTTTATTTTTACATTGTGCACCATCACTTAATGCTTATCACATTTTTACACAGCACACAATGTTTAAGTATTTATTTTAAAATTACATTGCTTTTTCTTTAAATTCCAAAATATGAAATATGAGCACCTTCTTACTGTTGTACTTTTCTGCATTCATGTCTTAAACACATTGTTAACTCACAATTCAACAGAGATAGTTATGAGCATGTCTCGGAAGCAGATTCAACTTTTGAATGTGCAACCAAATCTGGTCTCCTCATGTCTGTCTTGCTCACCATGTTTCTGTTTGTATTCGAGGACTGGCTAGTATTGCGTCACAGGACCACGTGATCTGTCGTCTCATCAAAACTCAGAAAAACTCTGCAATTTACGGAATCGTGGTATCTTCCGCACAATATAATCACTACCCACCTACGATATTTAATTTATAAACATTACAGTTGAATTAAAATCTGTAGAGAATTACATACATAAAAGGAAAGTTTTATTTCTGGTCTCCTTTAAAGTTTAATGGGGTCTTTACAGGTAATACAGCAGTAATAGACACTTCTGTGCAGTTCGTGTGTTATTGTTTTATCAACACAAACCAACTGTGCAAACATGATCATTCAATTCAGCATGTCAAATATGCTGCTTCTATTTAAGTGGATATAGTACACGTATGTCAGTATGTTGTTTGCAGTATGTGCAAAGAATTAAATTCTCCCCCTTGCTTCTGTGTTTGTCAAAGTAAAACTCTGTGAACCTGCAGTTTTGAAATTTATTTTGTTGGGGTTTGCTGATAACCTGTTGCTTCCTGAATCACAGTCTTAAAAATTGAACTACACTTAAACACTATTCTGACAACTGAAATAATTATCTTTTGTATTTTATATATGGAGTAAAAATCTAACTTCAAAGAAGTATTGCTGCTGATCACAAACTTTATTAATGCTAGTTTCAACATTCTCATTCAATGCAGAGATGTGTAATAACATCAGTGTTCTTCCCCACATTGTCGTCTGAAGATACTTCAGATGAATTGGGTTGTTCTACTGATGTACTTCACCAATTGCCTCTGTATCAGCTGTATGTCCTGAGGCTCGGTTTAGCTAAGCACGATTGTTTACTGTTTATACTTACTAGCATACAGATTGCAGGCAAATATCACAGTGGTAAAAAAAGATAGGTTTTTTTTTTTTTGAAGAAATAACTTTGGGGTTAAGATTCCTGAAAATTGTGTTTTTCAAAATACAAAGTGTCAGGGGGTTTTGGAATCCAAAATCGTGTTTTTTTGTGTGACACAGCATGTGCAGTTATGCCAAAGGCCACAGGTTTGAAGTGAACCCAGATCGGATTCAGCTGTTTTGGTGTGCCCAAAGGCAAGACACTTCATTTGTCTTGGTATTAAACTGTCATTGATGTGCTATTGTACTATTAAGCAGCTGTCAAACAACCATAGCATGTCATTTGTAACCAGCATAGTTGCCTGGGTTGTTATGCCACTGTTCAAGAATAAATAGTAATGATTTGTTAAAAAGTTTTTAATTGAAAAAAATTTAGTAGAACATATGCATTTAGATTATAGTAGTGCAGATTTTAACATGCAGAAATGGTTGTATATGATCAAAGAATACCAAAAGAAAGAAATGAGACTTTTAGCAGATAGATTAAAATCATGTTTAAAATTGTTTAAAAGCAATAACTGCTGCAAACATACACAAATAATTGCCAGTTTACTTTCTGAACAAAAATATATCTGTAGAATTTTAGATAGCATTTTTGTTGTTGTTGTTGTTGTTGTGGGGCTTAATGCCATTTTTCAGCACACGATAGGCTATACTTGGTGGCCAGTATTAATGGTGGAGGAAGAAACCGGGAAATCCCTGGAAAGAACCACCGAGAAGCTACTAGCAAGCTTTCTCACATATCTACATTCGCCGAATCCTAGACTCGAACCCACGCAGACAGAGGTGAGATGGCAGTGATCCGTAACGGAGAGCGCTTTAGACCACCCGGTCACTCGAGGCCCCAATAGCATTTTTGTCTTACATTGAAAATCTCTAGTTCTTTGACCCACTCCCCAGCTAACATACAAATCATATACTTTGAAACATTGTTTACCTGCCATAAACAATTTGAAACATTTTTCAGCTTTGTAATCATACACTCGGCAACAATATTTAACCAGAAATATACACTTTTTTGACTTTGTTCAACCTAAAGTACAAGTTTGAGAATTGTTTAACTCACTGAGTCCTGAACATTCTTTTCAGTTTTATCTGAAATTGCAGTAGGAAATAGTTTTTGGATTGCTTCTGAATGGATCTTAACACATCCATTTCCAACAGATTTCCACTTAACTGGATGCTTAGGTGTATGAAAGACATTTCGGATCGGCTGTTGATGTCATGCATGTGCAAAAGGTTGAGAATTGGAGTGTTTCCTTTTTTCTGTATTGACCCACGATTTTCATGTCCTGATCCCATTTTTCTCCAGATCTGAAAGTTAATCTACTTTGTGCAAACATTCATCTGGCAGTGTGTGTGTGTGCAGTTCTGATTCAAATCTAAGTCTAAAAGGTCTCGAATTTGGACACAAGTCCAGTTACAAAAGCGCTAAAATTTTAAGCCTGAGAAAAAACTGGGTCTCAAAAATCTGTTTTTTTTCCACAATATTTATTAGTGCAGTTAAAAAGTCTGTATAATTATTTAATATCATTGTAGAACTACATTTTTCTGCTTTTCTGCAATACAACCTGCTTTGGTATATCGTAAATGATTTTGATGTTACAGAGCTCTGAAGTGGGGCAATGCTTCATGACATAAACAGTGCATGTGAGGTTAATGAGTTAATCAGCATGGCAGGTGGGGTTAATGAGTTAACCTGCATGGCATGTGGAATTAAAGAGTTAACCAGCAATGTACACTTTTGGACCATTGTTAAACCTGTAAAAAAACATAACCAAAACCCCCCACCTTTTAGCATTGTTTATTCTACACTATACATTTGGTTGGACTGTTTGCCATGGTAATGTATGAAGTATAGATATCTTATTTTCAGAATTTAAATATTTGGACTATAATTAATAACAGTAATATAGTTAATAACAGTATTTTAACTTCATTGAATTTCACCAAAGCATTCGCTTAGGATATTAGTAACATAACATTTTAGCATATTATCAAATGAATGTACAGAAATATAGAAGTTTTTGTGATAATTGTTTACAATATATAAACAAAAGTGAAGTTTGCTTGCAAGTCATGTATAACCACAAACAAGGGAATTTTTAGACAGTAAATACTGTATATATACTTGCTAAATGAGTCACATTGCAAAACAACACAAACTTTGATTTCTGTTGCATAATGCACCAGCAGATCAGGTGTCTCTTTTGTTTGTTCTACTGATTAGTTCTAGCAAGTTGCACAGACCCAGATCTGCCAGCGCATTATGTGATGGACATCTGGGTCTGTGCAGTTTGCAGTTGGACTTACAAGCAAGTATATATGGTAACCTGAATTTTACTTGAGGTGAGGGATATTTGAATAAATTATAGAAACAAACCATTGATCTCAGTATTTAAAAAAAAAAACTGTTGAAGATTGTATCTATTAATTGTTTTAACCTTGGTTCTGAAACTGTCAGAATGTTGGCATTTATGATAATTTTTATCACAAAATTTCAACTTTACTGAAGTATTAGCAGACATTAGGTCTCACTGAATTTGCTTCAACTTTATGCTTGCTAATAATTTGTAAATTAGAGTAGCATGTGTACATTTATGAAAACATTTAGGGTATTAAATTCACTTTTAAATTAAAAGAATTTAATCCACAGCTGCCTATATCTCCATTTAGAGTTTCAGTACGGTAATTTCTTGATAATTATATTTTTTTGTATAATTGGACTGTTGCATGATAATTAGACTGTTTTATTTTTAGATGACCAGCTAGCACAGCAGTCACATATTGTATGCAAGAGAGAGAGAGAGAGAGAGAGAGTACAATAAATATTTGGTAGTAGTTTCTTTATTGACAATCTTCCAAAAAATTAATTTATCATAAATGTTACTATTAGTTCCTACTTGGGAAATTTCAATTTTTAGTGAATGAACAATTATCTAATCTTGCACCCTGCCCAGCCAATGCAATAAAGTCATTGGCTGCTGAGTTAGATGATGGTACTTTAGAAGTACATGACTCTTTTGGCATTTTAGCTGCAATAGAATATTCACACTTTTGCAAATTTTCCACAAAAAAAAACATTTAAAATGTCAAATCCACATGAGAATGCTAGTGTTCTCCAAGAAATTTTCTTTACTTTTGAAAATATTAAAGTTTTGGCTTTGTAGATTGGTTACATTGTACATTTCCATGGTTTGTGATAAAGTAAAATCATTCACATGTTCCAATATTGTTGAGTGTGTTGCCTTTTTGAGAAAAAGTTGTGTTGTCTACTTCATTGGTATGCTATGTAGTTTTGATTTTCTTGTTTCATTCAGAACCTGGCTCAGAAACTCATATTCATTATCCCCAATCCACATATTGAAACTCATATTCATTATCTCCAATCCACATATTGAAACCAGTATCATGTAGGTCCTCATTTCATAAGTCGCAAATGACTCTATAATATTTTCCCATGGTTTAAAGGCAGTTGACATGGGCTGCTTGGTCGTGTGATTGAAACAGCCATTTGACAAGTCGCAAATGACTCTGTAATATTTTCTCATGGTTTAAAGGCAGTTGACATGGGCTGCTTGGTCGTGTGATTGAAACAGCCAGTGCAAATAAAAAATGAGGTATCTTTTTAAGCAGTTAACATACATTTGACATGTGCTACTTAAAAATGATGAGGTCATTTTCCCCACAGTTAAGAGACAGTTGGCATGGGCTGTTTGGTTAAGAGATGTTGAAACACTCAATGGACATAAAGAATGATGAGATGATTTATTTTATCAAGGCAGTAAGAAAGTACATGTTGGGATGGACCATTATCATTTAAGCGAAATAAAAACAAAATCAATATACAATTCAAAATGTTAATGTTCATCTAATATAGCAAACAATTGCAGTTTCAGCATGTACTGTGGATTAAATAAGATATATCCATATTTTTATTGCTGTATGGATGCAATAATTGTACAGTTTTTGAAATGTACTGGTTTTATTAGACTCACCCATTTGGGGCACAGCTACTATAAGAGTGCATTTGAAAAGCTACAAATATTTCTTCATACAGCTAGATAGGTATGGATATACTGTATCTATTTCTAAACACAAAAATAGTCAAAACATCAGTTGATGCAGCAGTAAAATTAAAAAGTTCTACTAACTGGCTAAAAATCCATCCTAAGTAACCTCAGTAATTACGAAAAAAGTAAAGTTATTTGTGGTCACCCCCAAGACTGTCCCAGCATATAGAGCAGGTCAGAGCTTCAGAGATAACCCCTCATTAATACATTAATGTTCCAAATGCCAGATTGCATTCTTGTTTAAATTTTAGAACAAATTTTGACTGAGGTTCTTCTATTTCTGTTGTTTTCCAGACTTGCAAGTTTTCTAGAGATTAGGTTTTCTGGATTTATACTCCCCTGTCATATCCCATCAGGTATTTCCTGTTGGGCAGGTTTTCTTGCCTCTCTTCCCATATAGAGTTGTGAATGATCAGTGACCTTTGCCCGTAAGGTCGTTTCTGAGAGTCACTATCTATTTTACCTAGTCCTGTTGGCTTATGTACATCCTTTTGCAGGTTTGATGATATGTTTTTTTTTTTTTCGTTATTGATCTTGGGACAGGTCTACATTGATAAAATTTCCAAGTTATATTATTGAAATATATGCCTGTTTTCTTAAATACAGTGTGTGTATGTCTGTTTATCTTTCCTGCTTTCCTCCTCTCTCTCTCTCTCTCTCTCTCTCTCTCTCTCTCTCTCTCAATTAGTTATACATAGAGTTGTTATATTGTCAGATTCAAATATACATTATTATTATTATTGTTATTACATATATAATTTAGATGCTAAAATATATTATTATTATTATATGTTATTTGTATTTTTTATATACATATACTGTACTGTTTTCAATTGAATATTTGTGAAAAACTGTGTTTCTGTGTTTTCCAGTCTTTGTGGTTGTGTCTCTAATCTGTGGTATTCTCTTTGGTCATTCCATTGTTTTTGTGGTGGTGTTTTCTCTGCTTGGTCTAGTGTTTCCATAGTTTCAGTTTTTCCAGAGATCGTGGCTTGTTGGTTTTTATTTGGTGTAGCAGTGATATTGGTAATTCTTCTCTGGGTTTCCCTTTATCTTGCTTTGCTCTTGTTGTCTTGGCTTGTGGTGGTGATAGTATCTTCTCCTCATCCTTGTATTCTAAACTATGATAGTCTAATATATCATTGGTCACTTCTTTTACTTGGTTGTTCTGATTTTTTTCTTGTTTTTTTTTCCCCTTAGTTTTTCTGTTTCTGGCCAGATCACTCTCTGGCAGTTCTCTTCTGTGGGAGTGTGGCATCATGGAGAGCTTTTTTCAATTGTCTCTGATGTGGTTGGCAAAGCATCTCTGTTTACTATTAGTCATTTGTTCTCTGGATTGTTGTTCCCTTGATTTCTCTTGTGCTGGTTTCCTTTGCTGTTTTATCTACTGTTGTTTTATCTCTTTCATTAAGGGGTGCAGTGTTTTGGATTATGTCCCTTTTCTCTGCATTTATGGCATTTTTGCTGTTGAATACAATCTCTGTACCATAATTTGTCAAGAAACCCGTGTATGCAGAAGAGAGTTTTTGGTTTTGTTTCATTTCCTTTCTCTATCTGTAGTATTCTCACCCCTTCTTTACTGTTGGGTAAATCCCATAAATAGCTTTTCTGGATTTTGTTATTTTTAAGTTGAAATTTCTGTTGTGAAGATGTAATCACTCTTTCTATGTTCAATGGATTTATAACATTAGCAGTTTTGCTTCTGATGTAGTTGGTGTCCTTGTCCAAAAGTTTTATGTCTCCTTCAGGCATAGAATATAGATCTATTTTCCATTGTGGGTTAGGGCCTGGATGTCTTCAGTTTTGATTCACTTTGCTGCTAGGGCATTTACTATATCTACACATGTTGGTCTCTCATTCTGCTTCACTTTTGATATGTCTATCCCCTCGTTTCTGATTCATCAGCTTGCCACAAGAACGTTACCTTCTTTGGTGTTGTTGGCATTTGTCTCAAAGTAGAGGTGTAATACTGGCATTCTCAGTGGATTTTCTAATAAATGTAGAGATATGAATAATATTTCTGGCATGATTTTAAGGTTTAGTTAATATTTTTCATAACATTTGAAAGTACATCACAATTGAAAATATTCAGTGTTCAAATATTCTGCCCACATTTGATGTATATACATTTCTGACTCATCCTAGATCATTGCTATATTATATGTTTTATTCATGATGATTACCATTTACTATGCCTTATGTTCTCCATCATAGTTAATAAACTTGTGAGCAGTTTGAGAGAGAGAGAGAGAGAGAGAGAGAGAGAGAGAGAGAATTCCCAACATAGTTTGATTTCCTTGCAAGCAGTAATGTCATTGTGTCTTTATGTTGTTATTGAGATAAATATTTTTTAAAATGTAGGTATCTTTCTTGATTAAAAAGTAAAGCTGTAAATTTTGGTCTTGTAAAATGGATGCCTCTGCCAATATGCATTTTGAGGGGGAAAGGTCAGACAGGGGCCATAACTCCATACAATTATTTTGGAAAACAGTAATTAAAATTTATTGAGATGAAGAAAAGAAACTTGTGGCAGATGTGACATGAAGGCTGAGCATAAAAAGAACAAATAATTATAATGTTATGCAAATGTTGTGGCCTCTAATGATTGGATAATTTCAGATCTTTGCCTGACTTGGAACTGGAAGGATTGCTTAAGAGGCACTTCACTCAAGTGGAATTTTTCCATGGAACTGTCATGGATGCCACAGATCTTGAGAGAGTAAAGGTTAGTAGATACTGAATTAGTGCTTGATTCATTATTATTTAAATTCCATTATGCTTCAGAGAAATAGTAGTCATATTACAAATTGAGAAACAATATCTCAAATTGGCTGTTTTTATCCCCCACCATGACTTGGTTAGAGCATGTAGCAGTTACCCTTGTGTCTCTGTTTATCTTTCCTTAATTAAGTTCAGTGTTTGCGTAAGTTTACAGGCATTGTATTGGTTCTTACATATTACATTGATGCATTTCTAGTTTGAGTCCCACTCAATGAAGTCAGCTGAGCCCTGTAATGCAGTAATGTTGTCCACCACACCATCCATCTGTTCAGTCATCAAAACTTTACTGGGAATTGTCAGACATAGGCATCAGCTTTATATTGATTAGAGCTCAAAAGAAGTTGATTTTCAGCCCTTTGTATCATCCATTAGAGGAGTTATGGTCCCTGATTGCTCATTCTTATAACTTTGGTTTGTGCAGCATAGCTTAAGCAAGGATTTCATCCACATTTGGTATTCAGCTCTGTATTGATGACCTTTGTTTCAAAACATCATTTACCGGAGCTGTTTTCCATAAAGGCCATACTTCCTGGCAGAGGAAATGTAATCAGATAAGATATGGACAGTTAAATTGCAAATGATGACCACTACTACTTAAAATTAAGAAAATAACAAGAAATTGACAGAATCATCATCAAAATGTGAAAATTGTGCTTAGTCTTTAAGAAGTAAGGGCTGTACATACTGCCTACAACAGACCAGATGTATCCATGAGGTTGTGTAATACACAAGTTTCAGCTAGCAGAGATTAGTGTGCAGCAGGGGCATACTGCATGCATACTGTACAGCATGTGAGATTGCCACCAGTTTACTGGTCTGATGCCAGCTAATTTTATGGCAGACTGGTGCAAAAAATATATAGACAGGTACCTGATTTCAGTGAATGTACTATAGAAATCAAGGTGCTGGTCATTGTTTGCACAGTCCTAAATATTCACAAGAATTAGTATCAAAAGATGTCAGTTTCAGATCATTGCTTGGTAAGGGTGTTTTTATATTACATCTGACAGGGAGTGTCGTATTTAACAGCCCAAACTATATCCCTGCAATTAACAGCAGAAGTTTGTTAATTATCTACAATTAAACTGAAATAAAATTATATCCTAAATGAATAATGATGTGGGATAAATGTCATGATTCTAAGACTAATCCATCTGTCAGTTTGTGTGATATTTAAGTTGCAATCTCAGTTTTAGAGATTTTGGTTTTCATCAAAGAAGGAGAAACAATTCACATGTTTGAAATTGGGTAAATATCAGGGCTTTGAAAAGACCAAGTCATGATTTTGAAATGGTTCTCTTCTATGTCATTGTGTCTAGTTAAGTGCAGAGGGTGTTATAATCCATCACTAAAGTATCTGATAATAACAAGCCAAAGGTTGTCTTCAAGGACATTTATGTAATTTTATACATCTAACATTTTGATGCCATTGTAAGAATCACAGCTCCATATCATTACATTTATTTTTTTCACATTTTCCAGGGCAAATGCATTCTGGTCTAAAGGCTTCATTACTCTTTCTAAAAATGAAAATTATGTTAAGATTTCAAAGTTGTATATGACTTTTGTCTGAAAAACTATCATTCCTCCAGTCCTTTAAATACCAGCATATTGCAAAATCCAATTAAAAATATTGATAAGATAAATAATGAAGCTCTTGTCCTGAATATAATCTTTCATCAGATACATACAGAAAAATGTAGATTTCCTGAGTTATGGTGCTGGCTTCCAGTTCATGATCCAAGCAAATTCCCAGCATATACCTATAGTCTCTTTCCATTACTAATAGTGCCCTCTGACTACAAATCAGCTTTGAATCAATATTTGTGTTTCTAGATTTGTTCAGTGCAGTTCTACTACTTTTCTATTTCATGATTGATTTGTTACATGACATTTGTTGTCCATTATTTTCAGTTCATGATTTTGTAGATGGCTTGTAAAATCTTTTGAACATGAATTTAAAGAAAGATATGGAAAGAAAATCATAAAAATAAAAAATAGAGAACCATCATCAGAATAACAATAGAGAACCATCATCAAAATGACAACAGAGAATTTACTTTGTATATAAAAACAACAAAAGAATAAGATTGAGAAATGAAGCTAAATTTGTCCAGATAAGAATTATTACATGCAAATAATGGACTAAGAAGGAAGCATCAGGGAAGAAGAATCATGCATAATTGTATTTCTTAATAAAGCAAGAAGATAGTTACAGAAGAAAGCATAAATAAATTTTAATCCTATTACCATTCCATGCATTAGCTCATGCCATACTGACCATTTTGCTGGTTCATTTGCATCATGGTAAGTGTGTGACAATCATTGTACTTGAATTCATCACAGCCTATTTGCCTATTTAGAGCTCAAAAGAAGTTGATTATTCAGCCTGTTTAGTGGTTGGGTCCCTCAGCAGAGTTACCAGGTTTGCTCGATTAAGTGTATATTTTTTCAAAATAAGTTTCATGATTCTTCATTTGGAGAATCACAACCAGTACAGTAATTATTGCAATTGATAACATAATACCTTGCTAACAACAGAAGAACTTCCCATGAAAAGTTTAAAGAGAATGATTCTAACACTGGAGGAAAGAAATTAAATATTACTTAAGTTCATTTTGCAATTCATTATATTGCTATATACAATTATTTTGAGCTCTTTAGAATGGTCTTGTCATTTGTTATCACGCTTGGTGTGAATGTTTATTAGAATATGCACAATTAAAATTTGATGTATGGTGGCCCCTGTGGCAGTTTTGTGAATTCCTTAGCAATTGGGTTGAACAGCTATTTTTGATCTCTTTACTTGAATGGTTTGGATCAAACATGATTGGACTGTTTGCAAGGGCATGCTCTATCAAAATTGTATATGGAGTATCTCCCCTTAGCACTACTGTCACAGTGGCTGTTTTTTAATGATATGGAAAAACAAATTTTAATTTTATCTGTAAGGCTGCTGAACAAGTTTTTATTAAACTTTGTACAAACTATTCTTAGGACATGCTGTACCAGAGTTATTTATGATGTGACTTCCCTGGCAGTGGTGTGGATACTTTAGTAATCAGGTGGAAAACGTATCTTTTACTTCTCTAATACAGCTGATATAATTTGATCAAACTTGGTAGAAAATGTTCTACCAGATTTGTATTTGGGATGGCTCCCATAGCAATGGTTTGGATTCCATAACAACCATATGGAAACCTATTTTAAACTTTTTCTTCAGAACAGTTGAGTTGACTTTGATTTTACATGGTAGGAACATTTCTTAGGACATGTTCCCCAGCATTGGTGTGGGATCCATAGCAACCAGGTAGAAATTTATTTAAATTCCAGGATGACTTTGCCAACTTTGATAAAGTCTGGTAGGAATGTTCCATGGATATGCTGTGTTAGAATTGTGTATGGAGTTGCTTCCTTCCCTAACAGCATGAGGCTTACCTAGTTGCCTTGTGGATAACCTACAAAGGATACCATCCATTAAATATGGGTATTGTTACTAATATGTAAAGAAAGAAAAAAAAAGACAAAAACAATTATAGAATGATTTTCTTTCCCAAAATGCCTTTCATATCAAAGAGTCCCAGAATAAACACCTTTCACATTCATACAAACAATACCAACCAGTGTATCATCTGATCCAGCTGAAGTATCACATACCAGGAATTTCTACCATTTAGCTGGAAATTATCCCAATATGGGTGTATTTCAACCCAAATGGCATCACTTATTGCTAATGCATTTGCCTTTTAGACCCATGTATGCCAAGTAAGTGAAAATAATCTTGCTTGGGCCTCTTGTTAATTACATGAAATCTGTAAGTTTGATTTAGTTGACTGTTTATTATTGACCTGTCAACTAACTGAAAAATCACTAGTTCAGCACAAGAATGTTGCCTTTCTTACTCACTGATGTAGTTTTTTTGTAGATTTAATTTTTTTTTACCCCATTGTCTCCAAAACTTACAGAGATATGGCCCTTAAAAAAACACATCTTGGATCACTACAAAGTGCTGCATGACAGTAGGGCACTGATACACCCGTAGGTTTATGACTCAATGTGAATAACTATCATTTTTACTAAATACAGTAAAACCTGTTACTAGCAGTCACCCATCACATAAGGCAAATCTGACCTTTGTACACCTTTTACTTTGGTTTTTGAACAAATACCATGCAACAGATATTCTCCTTCTTCTTCTTCTTCTGTTATCAAAACTGTTCAATATGCAATAGCATGGCCCTTGAAAACAAACACATCTTGTATCACTACAAGGTTCTGCATGACAGTAGGGCACTGATGTCAGTTTATGACTCAATGTGAATAACTGTTATCATTTTGGCTAAATACAGTAAAACCTGTTACTAGCAGTCACCCATCACATAAGGCAAATCTGACCTTTGCACACCTTTTACTATTGGTTTTTGAACAAGTACCATGCACCAAATATTCTTCGTCTTCTTCTTGTTATTCTGTTATCAAAAATGTTCTATATACAATAACAAAATCATAAATTAACATATATGTTGTTCTCTCTCAAATTTATGTTCCACACAAGATTAATGTATCCAGCTCACTTTATTCCATCCTTTAAATTAAATGATCATTGACTTAAAATAATCACTGATCTTAGTTTGTTCACACTTTGAAAACAATATTTGAATCATCTAGTTGCTCAGCTCACCATGACCAAAAGACAGTTGGCTTATGTGAGAAGTCTGTGATGAATAAGAAATAAAAAGACGCTGTGTATTACATGTATTTCTTTGAGCTTAATATTTTAGTCATTGTCGTTTAAAGTATAGTTTGTTGCAGTTCATGTTTATAGAAGTATTATATTGCATCATTTTGTATATATATAATGTATCATTCATAAAATATATTCCTATGCAATATTAATTATATGTATGTTTGACTACCTTGCCAAAAGAAGGTTTTATGGCATAAATCTTTCTTTTTCTTTATGAGATTGGGTGTTTTGTATGTCTATATTATGTGTATTATTTTCATAATAATAATATTTGTAATGGTCATTTAGTTAATGACATTTATAATGCTGATGTCCTATGATTGTTTCTGCACTGTAAAGATGAGTTGTGTATAGTGCATATGTTGTTTCATTCACAAGTTTCAAGGTTGAGTAGAATTAATAGTACAAGTAAACATCACATGATCCAACAAGGACATGAGTCCTTGTGAATGGAGGTCATGGGTTTTCTGACAAGGCTCCTCATCTATTTCCTGATTAGTTGGTGTAAATCAGCTGATTTGTTTTACTGATAGTATTTTGAAAACCAGATGATTTATTCAAAGCCCCATATTGTATTTTTTTCTCTGTAGGCATTATGGCTTTGTATATAAATAAATTATTATATCGAATCAGACATTCTTCATAGTAATATTGGTCTTGGAAGAGTTACATTAAGAAGATTGATTCATTGATTTAATTTTAATCATTCATTGGAATGATAGTGTTCTTACATTCATATAACGACATTGAGACTGCGTATTTACAACAAAATAGGGCATCGTTTATTTGCCAGTCAGTTGCTGGTGCTAACTTAAGCACACACTGTAGTACATGGATCATTGGAGGGCCAGTCCTTTTCACAAGATGATTGCAATGATAAGGATTAACTGTTAATTAGTCACACTGGCTTTCTTGCTTGTTTACTGAAGAATAACCTTTAACTATTGTTCAGTTTGGCCACAGCTGGCCAGAATATGAAAAGAGGGCACATTCTGGGGGAAAATAAGGTGCATCACAGTGAGAATGGCATGTCCTTTGAGAATTTCACCTGGAAGATTGGTCAATATTTAGTGAAAATGAGGCTTAAATAATGCCATGAAAAATCTCCCTATTTGAGGTCCCAATCTCCCTACTTGGCTTTTGAAAAGTTGACGGGTATGGGATTAATATTTGTATTGGAATTACCATGAATTCATGTAAAGATGTTTTGGGATTATATCCATAATTTCTTCTATACTGTTGATACATCAATGGTAATATCATTTGGAATACCTTTAGAACTGTTTTGGATTATTCAGAACAACTGGAATTTATAGCACTTTTAGGATTGTAGGAATTCATTCACCATACTTTGTATTTTAGGGAAATAATTTAATATTTTTCAATTATTCAAAACTTGTTGATTTTGCTCTTTCTTGTTATGTAGTTTAGTTCCATAGAGGTGTAACAATTAAAAGGGTTGTAACTTTATCTCTTCTCAAAGACAAACTTTTTTCTTCAGAGATAGCTTTAATTCATAGGCAAATAGGTGAAGATATTGAACTATAACCCATCACACTAGCACAAAAGGTGACTTCCATTTCTAATGTGATAACAAGACTACTTTTGCCACATTCAAGCAACTGAATTGCTTCAACCCTTTACCCTAATGACAGAAATTGCCTGCTCTCAAGTTTGAGATATTGACATATTTGAGTTACATGATCAATGTGACTGGAGTAAGGTGAGTGGAAGTGAGATAAGGAATGTTTGAAAATCGATTCACATGATATTCCAATATCTAAACAATGCCTTCCCATGAAGCAAAGGATTGATTGGTCACTGTAGATAAGTGCCAGAGACTGCATGCTTAAGGCAGGTAGCAACCTTTGTTTGGTTAGGAAACACCTGGCCACTGACCACAGAAAGCAAGTGACCATTACATATATGACATTTATATTGGAAATTTGCTGAGAGGAAATTAGAATGGTCATTGTGATCATGTGATCACAGAGCAAAGGTGATGATTAGGGTAATTTAACTGTATAGACATGAGATTAAAACTAATTGTCAAGGGGACTTAAACTCCAATGACATCTGGGGCCCCAAGTGGCCAAGTGGTGGATCACTCATTTCTTACCTCTCACTGCATGGGTTATAGCCTCAGCTTGGACAGTATAGAAAGTGAGAAGGCCTGACAAGTGATTCCCATGGGTCGGTGGTTCTTCCAGAGGTCTTTTGGAGTTCTTCCTCCACCATTCATGCAAGGTATTGAATCCATAAAACCACAAAACCAATGATATCTGCACTATAAGTAGTCATTTAAACTCCCATGACATCTACATATGTAAGCAGTCATTTAAACTCCCATGACACCTACACATGTAAGTTGTTATTTAAACTACCATGACATATACACATGTAAATAGTGTTACAAGTCTAGGCTCTTACAATAAGTAACAGAAAAGAGTGAAGACAACAAGCTTTGTAAAATTTAACAAATAAATTTATTTCCCTAGAATAACAAGTGAAAAATGAGAAAAAAGAACTTACGGTTTAATGAATCAAATCCAAAAATAATCCTAGAATTAAAAAATAGAAGTCCTAGTATTTAAAAAGTCCTGAATGAAACTGAGTTCGAATCCTGATGAAATCCAAAATGGAAGGTGATGATGTCTGCTGTGGTCTGCGAAGTGCTGTTGTGTCAAAGTCCTTTGTTGAATCACAGAAAATATTATTCCAGTTTTGAATTCTGTATAAATTTCAATAAATGTCTTTATCCACAAATTTTGTAGGAGCACTTGTGTATTTCCAGGGAAAAGAATCTCTTGAAATTCAATAAAATAAAAATTCAACTCAAACTGGTCACAACATAACTTAACGTGTCAACTGTTTGGGGCCTGACTGAACTAACTGCTATCAAGACATCAGTTATACACTAGTTTTAAGATGCAAAACAGATTCCTGGATGAGGGTCAATCTTCTAGAAAAATTTGAAGTTTGTAACAGTAAACACATGTTTCATATCACATACTCCAGGTATGGCCTTGACTTAACTTAATGAATCTTACTCTGAGAAAGAATTAAAAAAATAAATAAAACAAGCTGTTTACCAAACTGTCACTGACTCTGAAACAAGGTCAGAAACTAGATACAGTGTTTCTATTATTAGTTGCTTATCAATGAAATAAAAAAAATAACAGGTCAAACAGAACTGAACTGATTTTCTGGACAATGTCAAATCCAGTAAATAAAGTTACATTACAATAGCATGTAATGGAATAAAAAAAAATTTAAACTAACAAACAGACAATTAAATTAAATATACATAACAATAGTCATTTCAACTCCCATGGCATCTGCACATTATCTACAATCATTTAAACTCCTATCACATTTATTTATTATAATTAGTCATTTAAACTCCCATGATATGTACACATAAGTAGTCCTTTAAACTCCTATGACATCTGCACATTGTAAGCAGTTATTTAAACTCCCAGCTATATACTGTAAGTAGTCATTTCAATTCCCATGACATTTACACATTATAAGTAGTCATTTAAATTCTCACGACAGCAACACGTTCTAAGTGGTCATTTAAACTCCCATGACATCTACACATTATCTGCAGTCATTTAAACTCCTGTCACATCTACACATTGTAAAGCAGTCACTGAAACACCCATGACATTTACACATTATAATGTTATGTATATTTAATTTGCATTGTTTGTTAGTTAGGTAACATTGTATGTTGGACTTGACCTTGTCCAAAAATTGAGTTCATTTCTGCTTGACCTGAAGTGACTTTTACCAGTAAACAACTAATACATAGCTAAATTATTCTCTATGTAAATGGGTTTAAAATCAGAATTATTATTAATTGAAGTAAATATGTTTATTTGGGTCTAGGTCTAGGTTTTGGAATTTCCTTAGTGTATTTGACGTAGTTCAGTTTCTGGTTTCTAATAATAACTAATATTTTTTATTTTGTAATCATCAGGATCATTCTTGAAGGTTATTTTCCATTTGGTAATAATTCTTTTTAGAAAATGTTAATTGTGACCTGAGGTCAAGTAGAGAACTATATAATCTTGTGATTTGAGAGGATTTTTCATTTGTGCTTTAAGTTCCAGCACAATCAGGTTGTATTATATGTTGTATCCAGTAATTCATTTTTGGGATGGAATCTATTTTCTTCAAATTATTGAATTCAGGTGATTATTTTCTCTGGAAATACAAAAGTGCTCTGATAAAACCATGACATGTACACATTATAAGCAGTCATTTAAACTCACATGACAAGTACACATTATGAGTAGTCATTTAAACTCCCATGTATACATAATAAGCAGTCATTTAAACTCCCATGACATGTACACATTATAAGTAGTCATTTGCACAATAGCATTTTCATTATTTATTTTTTACTTCACCTAGAGTGCTTGAAGTAGGCCATGTAGACTCCCCCTCTGTAATGTTTGGATGATCTGGAAAAAGAATATTGATGTTGTACATAATATTAGTGTGACATTTTAAAAAATACACAAGCACAATGTTAAAGTTAGTGAAGACATTCCTCATCATTATGAAAAATAATGATTGTGTTGGTGGTTGTGGTGTCAGCAGCAAAGAAATTGACAACCATTGGGAAGGAATGTCAAATACAGTTCATGCAAAAGTTTCTGAATGTCAGATCCCCCAAAACTAGGAATGTCAAATACAGCTTATGCAAAAGTTTCTGAATGTCAGATCCCCCAAAACTATTGGCTTCTTTTGATTTGATGGATATAGAAAATTGGTTCATTCTAGAAAGTTTGAATTATAAATATTTAATGAACCTTTTCCAAAAATAGAATGTGTCAGTTTGAAAATTTTTTGCAAGAAAAGTAGATGTCTGATAAAAGTAAGGATCAGTTTATTAAATATTTATAGTCTGAAACCTATTTAATTGAAGCAGATATAACAGTGTATTGATTCTAACTCCAATGGGAATACATGTAATATAAAATCAATTGCTAGTTTCCTCTGAGTAATTCATTTTCAGATTGTAATTCTTACTCTATAACTCTGTATTTAAGATGGTAATTCTTAACCTATTATTCTGTATTAATGTAGTTTTTATCACTAGTCATTGATTATCTGGGCCATGGTTTCTTTCTGAATGATAATAACTGAATAAAGAAAAAATTTCAATAGGGAATTTCAGTAATTTTGAAAAATATTTTCAGTTTGGATTTATTGTTACTTGAAAATATATTTTCCAGTTGACTTTGTTTGATACCACATCTCTCTCTCTCTCTCTCTCTCTCTCTCTCTATATATATATATATATATAGATGAATGCTGTACTAATGCTTAGATTATACAGCAAAACATATCTTAACAGAATTTCCATATAGCTGATGTCTGATCATAATGGACAGCATTTATGGACCCTTTTCTTCATTTTCTATACATATTTTACATATTTAACCATTGGATAAAGGGCACTTGTCCATATAGGACATGCTGTTGTGGCTTCTTGAGTGTCCTTCATAAAGAAGTTTCTTTGTACATGAAACATGAAACAATGCTATACTGCATATTTACCATCACTAACTGAAGAATTGCTTGTAGTGTGTTTTGGTACTGTAATTCTTCTATCACAGAATCAGGATGAAAAGCCCATCCCCAGACTTGTACAAATTATTTACATATTTCGATGTAAGAAGGTTTGTATGATAAAAAGTCCATTCCCAACTTGTACAAAATATTTGTATATTTCTGTATAAGAAAGGTTTGTCTGATTACAGAACCATTCCAAACTTGTATGAAATGTTTGTATATTTCTGTATAAGAAATGTTTGTCAGATAATAAACCCATCCCCAAATTTTCAAAAATATGACAAGGCTAGCTCATGAAAGCAATACTGTAATTGTGCAGACTTTTGTGATTAAAAACTTACTAGTTTATAATGCGTTTTACATTGCTTAAATATCATTTACCTCAGATAATAGCTGAAATTTCTATAAGGTGATCAAGTGAAGCAGCAGGGAGGGTGAACAGACCACTTGCTTGAATTGTCACTCATTGAAACAAAAATATGGTCTCAATAGTCAACAACCCTATAAACCCCCACCAATTGGGTTACTTTATTTTTAACGCTTGTGTTATGCGTGTTCGCTTACTCACCAGGACACTTACTATTGGTTGTCACCCTCCCTGCTGCTGTAATTAAATCATTATTATATCAGTAATGGAATCTCATACAGCTAAATTAGCTCGAGAGCGACTAGAGGCAATTAAAAAATATCTTCCCGTTCATGATTCTGTCAGGCAGCAACTACAAGAGCATCAGGAGTCTAAGGTTGAATTTGCAGAGAGTGCAAAACAGTTATCTGAACCAGTTATGAAGGCTGCCAAAGGTCTTTTTCCCACATTGGAGCAAACCACTAAAGCAACTGGAAAAATAGCGGAAAGAACTAAAAAAACAAAAAAGATTCTAAGAGAGCTTCTGGCTGGAATGGCTGCGGCTCAGCCACAATTACAAGAAGAAGTACAACAAGTACTTGAGAGTGTTGACAAAGTTTGTGAGGAGGTCAGTGATGTAAGGGATATTGTTATGCCAAATCCAAAACCACCAGCCCGATTTACTGAAAGAGGTCATATAATACTTCAAGAGGAACCTTTAGCAAATCGAAAACTAGCGGCAATGATGTTGCCATCAATGTCAAAAAAAGAAAAAAATATAACTGTAAGTTTAATAGCAGGAAGTGGTCTTCGTGTTAGACGATAACAAATATAATAAAATGTTTAAGCGTACATCTGATACCGCATTTGACATGGACGCACCAGTACTCAAGGATGAGTCTGTGCGCGATTATCAGTATTATTCTTATGGCGCGTGACAGCCAAATCAGCGTGGAAGAATTGAGCTGCAAGTTCAGGATACAAGCAGATATTTCTTTCCCGCTGAAGCATTTATTGAAGTAGAAGGTGAAATTCTAAGAACAGATAATACAGAATATGGAGCTGATGTTAGGGTTGGTTTTCTTAATAATGGTATTATGGCATTGTTTGACAGCGCTACATATATTATTGACGGAAGAAATATTAAATCAGTTCAGAAAGACGTTGACATTACCGTGACGATACTTGGTCTTGCAAGATACAGCGATGATTATTCAAGATCAGCAGGTCTGTCAAAGATGTTTTCAAAGGATACTTCTAACCATCCAGAAAGCAGAAATCATACTAATGGTAGAGTAAGAGATGCTGTAGGAGCTGGAGAAACTGATGCAGTAATATAAATGAATCCAGATTTCAACTTAGGATTCATGGCATGTAAATCAATGCTAAAAGATGGAAGCAGAAGATTCTCATGTGCGATTCCACTGTCGCATATCTTTGGATTTTGCAGGTTATTTTCGGAGCCAAGCATACAGTTGTACCTGTAAGAAAGGCTGCCAATGATGATGCAATATGGCGACCTATCGGTGATACTGGTAAAGTAATATTAACAAAACTTTCATTGTGGATGCCAGTAATGACCCCATCAATCGGTGAAGAACAATGGCTACTCTCTTTTATGGAGCAGGGTGGTAAACCAACATTATCATGGCTGACAACAACTACAGATAGTGTTCAAAGTACAATTAATGGTTTATTCACATGGCAGATAGAATCACAGCAAGGTGTCTCTGCACCGCTACATATATTTGTTGCTTTCCAAGATACTGCACAAATAAACTCACAAACACACAGTATAATGATCTTTGACAAACTTGGTGTTACTGAAGTTTCACTGAGAATAAATAGACATCAAGAACCATCTGAAGATATATTATTGAATTTTGATCACAATCATGTTGCACGTGCGTATCATCGTTTGATGACATTTATGGGATGTGATCAAGATATCGATACTGGCTAACAAATATCACAGCTAGATTTTACAACGCTGTATCCGATCTATTACTTTTCACTGGAACACTTAGATTTATTTAGACCATCTGTCGTTAATGTACACTTTTGAGCTCATGTGAATAGAGATGCCGGTGCTATTGCTAATTACAGAGCAATTGCCGTTATACTCAGCAATAAAACGATGTTACTCGAAGGTGTTGGTGGACGAATGAGAGTTATTGATGCTCCAGTAGAAAACATGTAATTGGATCGCGAGCGATCAGTGATTAAATCGCTTATGATATTATAATGTCATATCATCATGTTAGTGTCAGTCTGACTCCTGCTCAGATTAAAAAGCTACAATCAGCATCAAAAAAGAATTTGGGGATAAAAATATCACTAAAAAAAGAACAAATTCAAGGTGGTTCAAATAAACTATCACTGACAGAACATCAGCTCAAGCACTTCAATAAAACCAAACAATCAAAGGTATGTGACTTGATCTTTCTTTTGCTGCCATTAAAGACATCGCTAAGACGGGTGGTATATTTCCACTTCTTGCAGTATACCAGTGTTGATAGTTGCTGCAGCCCCAGCTGTTGCAAAAGCAGCTGCACTTGGTGCGGTTGGAACTGCTGCTGGGATGGCACTAAAGAAAGCAACAGGAAAAGGAATTATGCGCACAGAAATTTTAGAAAAAAGATCACAGACACAAGGAAAACGTCTAAGAGCACCAAAAGTACCTCAGCCCGGTCATCTAAGATTACCAGGTCCATGATACGGCTGAGGTCTAAGACTGCCCAGGACACTTTGTTGATTCTTCCCATTTCCAATTTTGATTTACTTGATGCTGTTGCACAATTAAATATCAAAAACTTAAGAGGTGTCTTTATGCGTGATCAATTACCGTACAAACCAAACAATGTTGAAACTGGTATCATCAATCTCGGTGGAAGTTCTGGTCCAGGTACTCATTGGGTTGCATACGCGATTGATCACATGGAATTGTTTATTTCGATTCATATGGGTTGGCACCACCAAAAGAATTTTTAAAATATGTTAGCAACATGCAAAGTATTCCAATCTGTTACTCAACATTACCAACACAGATGATAACAGATCTGCCAATATGTGGCCGTGAAGTACTCACTGTACTTAATGTGATTTCAGAATCTTCTGATGCACCTCATAAAGCTGTATTTGCGTACACGAGTTCTATTTTGAATAATCGTTAATAATATAATGGTTGATATTTATGGAAGATCCTCTATCAGAGACAGAAAAAAAGAAGACAATATCGATTTGTCAAAATATGCTACAAAAGATGATCTCGCCGATATTACAAACCTCTCCGGAGTCGACCAGGATGAAGTTATTTTTCAGGATAAATACGGTGTCTTAAAGATGAGTAATATTAAGTGGATCAACATAATTCGTAGAGTTCTTGGCGCCACCACATATAATATTCCAGTATTCACCGACAGCAGCAGACTAAGGGATTCAAACGTATCAATCGCTACTATCAGAGATTATGATCCACCAATGATACAATGACGGGCGAACTTAACATGAATGGAAATAAGATCGTTGTTTTAAGAGAACAACAAGTGATGAAGATGCTGCAACAAAGAAGTACGTGGATGATAAGGAAACTATAATCGATGACAAACTAACCATGTTGCAATCTGAATATGACGTTCACGTAAATATGTTTATAAATACTCATAGAAACTTTCAGAAACTTAATAAGACCGCAGAGGATTTCTTTGGAAGTCCAAATGTTGTTTATGCGAAACTCTCTGAAATTAACACAATACTAAATGATATTATCAGCAGAATTCCTAATATCGTCAGTAGAATTAATCTGATTAAAATTCCTCACAAACAGATCATCAACATGGTATTATTTCTCACTGGAACATTTGGATTTAGTTAGGCAATCTGTCGTTGATATACACTTTCGAGCTCGTGTGGCAAGGGGAGCTATTGCTGATTACAGAGCAATCGCTGTTATACTTTCAGATAAAACAATGCTGCTTGAAGGTGTTGGTGGACGAATGAGAGTCATTGATGCTCCAGTCGAAAACATGTAATTAAGTCGGTCGTGATATTATAATGTCATATCATTATGTTAGTGTTACTCTAACTCCTGGTCAGATTAAAAAGCTACAATCAGTATCAAAAAAGAATTCGGGAATGAAAATATTACTGAAACGAGGACAGATCTCAGGTGGTCCAAATAAACTAACACTGACTGAACATCAACTCAGGCACTTCAATGACGCCAAACGATCAAAGACCGGCGTACGACTTGATTTGTCTGCTGGTGCCATTAGCGACATTGCCAAGACGGGTGGTATATTTCCACTTCTCGCAGCTATACCAGCGTTGATAGCCGCTGCAGCTCCAGCTGTTGCAAAAACAGCTGCACTTGGTGCTGTTGGAACTGCCGCTGGAATGGCATTAAAGAAAGCAACAGGAAAAGGAATAAAAAGTTCCAAAAAAAGGGGAAAGGTCTAAGACTGCCGTTCATGGTACGGAAAAGATATAAGACTTCCCGAGACTCTTCGTTAGACGCAAAGCGTCTCCTTCCCATGTCTGATTTTGATTTACTTGATGTTGCTGCACGATTAAATATCAAAACGTCAGAGGTGTTTTTATGCGTGATCAATTACCAAAACAACCAAATCGTGTTGAGACCGGTATCATTACTCTCGGTAGAAGTTCTGGTCCAGGTACTCATTGGGTTGCATAAGCGATTGATCCACGTGGAATTGTTTATTTCCATTCGTATGGGTTGGCACCACGGAAGGAATTTTTAAAATATGTCAGCGGAGCGCAAACTCCCGTGTGGTATTCAACATTACCAACACAGACAATAACTGATCCGCCAGTATGTAGCCGTGAAGTACTTGCTGTAGTCGATGCTATTTCAAAATCTTCCGATGCACCTCATAAGTTGTAAATGTGTAAACGAGTTCTGTTTTAAATAATCACTAATCATATAATGGTTGATATTTATGGAAGATCCTCTATCAAAGACAAGAAGAAAGAAGATATCGATTTGTCGAAATACGCTACAAAAGATGAAGTCGCCGAGCTTATCGATTTATCAGGCGTTGACAGAGATGAAGTTGTCGTTTTTCAGGATAAATACGGTGTCTTAAAGACGAGTAATATTAAGTGGATCGACAAAATTCGTAAAGTTCTCGGTGCTATCACGGATAATATTCCAGTATTTACTGACGGCGGTAGAATCAGAAACTCAAATGTATCAATCGCATCTATCAGAAATGAAATTACAAAAAGTGTTGCTGATCGTTTACGATCCACCGGTGGTACAATGACAGGTGCACTCAATATGAATGGAAATAAAAACGTTGTTTTAAGAGAACCAACAAGTGATGAAGATTCCGCAACAAAGAAATATGTGGATGATAAAGATACTACAATCGATGACAAATTAAATACACTACGAGCCGAGTTCACGTAAATATGTTTTTAAATACTCGTAGAAATTTTCAAAAACTTAATAAAATCGCAGATGATTTCTTTGGAAGTCCAATGGTTGCTGACATAAAACTCTCTGAAATTAATACAAACTAGAAGATATTGTCAGTGAAATTCCTGATATCGTTAAAAAAAACTAATCTGATTAAAATTCCTCACAAGCAGATCATCATCGTGGTATACACAGTATCATCAGGATCATCAACATGGTCACAGCAAAATAACACTGTCAAACATACCGTGGAAGTCACTGGTGTGTATAGGCTGTCTGTGTTCAGCTCTTCAAAATTTAGGATATTTACCACATATCCATGGCATCATTCAGCCGATAATTTTTCTGGAACTGTGTCTATTATATTAAGTAAGGTTGCCGAAGAAATATTTATGCTGGAACCATCTGATAAAAAATTAACTGCAGCGTCTTGCTGGTGGTGTCTGGAATTTGTTGCTGAAACACCTCAATTGATTACTTAGTATTTAGAGTATATGTCAGATCTTAATTTTGTGAACAAATACAGATATGAGCAAGTGTGCTTGTTACAGACCCAACTGAAAAATATCATTGATAAGTACACAGTAAAAATAAAAATATATTGTAGACGTTTTCGTTGTTACTGATATAATTGTTTATTCTGCATGTGCCGTAGTCACTGGAACAGCAACTGTAATTATATCATTATCAGCCACATATATAATAGCACCAGTAATAGGAATTGGTGTTGCAGTTGTAACCGGTGTTGCTGGTATTCTTAATATAATTGCAAAAAAGATATCTGCGTGTGCCGCTGATAAATTACATGAATATCAAATATTGTTATCAGTGGCAACACATGCACACGCCAAATTATCATTGCTGATATCATCGGGGCTCAATGATAGAATAATATCAGATCAGGAATTCGCAGAAATGATCAAGGTTTACCACGACACCTTCGGTTACCAAACCACCTTGTCGGAAATAAAGACAGTTACCTTAATTTAAAATCCTGATTTAAAATAATAATAATGTCAACACCGAACGAATTACTACAGCAGATCATCACTAATGCAATGCCATTGAAAACTACAATGATATCAGCAAGTTCAACAAGTCCTGAATTCAATTGTTAATTTTCCAACTGCAATTCCAGTCAATGAAATAGCACTGGCATAATTGCGAGTTTGTTATAGTTGGCCAAATATCAGATCAAAGCCGTTTGGTGGACTACAACCAAACAATTCATTAGTATTTGCAAATCAAAATAAAGACGACAAAACTCCAGATTGGCAAGTTATCAGTATTCCTACAGGTAGTTATTAGATCGATCAAATCAATGAGGAATTCCAGTGCAGGATTAAATCTATCACAGGAAAAGATTCGAAAATAGTATCACTGTTCATGAGCCAACATTATCAGCTGCAATAGAAATATCAACTCCAGATTATGCTGTTGATATATATCAGTCATCGATTCGAACCGTATTAGGTTGGCCTGATATTCCACCAGTATATGAGGGACCACTAGAACCAAAATGATCTGATTTTATTACAGATAAACAAATATTTATAAAGTATCCGGAATATCGAAAAATATATTCATGGAGGTATCTTGACCAAGATTTACATTTTATTACTCGAGACGGTGAAAAGATTCCAGATATAAAAAAAAATATTTAATTACTACTGAAGGTGTTAATATATTACTTATTAAACAATTTACAATTAATTCTGAATTCATTCGAACAAACACTAATATAAAAAATTTGTTTATTAGCACAATATTACAGCGATGATGTAAAACAGCAGATTATAGAAAATATTCAACATCTGCTCATTGTTCATTCAGATCTAATGTATATTACCAAAATTATTCTTAAAAATATAAAATCCAATGATAATTTACATGATCTATATTTGAAACATTACGGAAAAAGAAATTTTGATGATGAACATTTACTTTTACCTGATCTTCAGCTCAATATAGGACAGACAATTGGTGACATCGTCGATGAATATTTTCCAAAAATACTTACTGCATGGAAAAAATAACCCCAACACAAGGTATTCTCAAACACGACAACGATCCATATGGTGGAGGTCGTCATGTCATGCTGGGCATTGTAAATATAACATCGACGATCACAGTTAATCTCGTTTGTGACATTATTGATGGAAGTTATCAAGCAGACCTTGAAAAATCCAATCAAGCCCAACAAGGATATATTTTATATACATTTACTCCGCAAGTCCCACCGGGATTATTTATTGTATCAGAGCCGATTAATCCTGTTTATCTGAAATGTCATAATCCGCTATTATCAAGGATACATTTCAGACTTACTGACCAAACCGGACACTTGTTGGATATGAGAGGAGAATCACTGAATGTAAATCTGTATGTGCGTTCATAGAATACCAGGAAAACAAAAAAAATCTGTCAAATAAATTATCTGAATCTGATTCTGAGTAAATATTATTATCAGAATAAATACTATAATCTCATTCTGAGTAAATATTATTATAATCTGATTCTGAGTAAATATTATTGTCAGAATAAATATTATAATCTTATTCTGAGTAAATATTATTATAATCTGATTCTGAGTAAATATTATTATCAGAATAAAAATAAATATTATTATAATCTGATTCAGAATAAATAGTATTATTAGAATTAGTCTGATTCTGAGTAAATATTATTATAATCTGATTCTGAGTAAATATTATTATAATGTGATTCTGAGTAAATATTATCAGAGTAAAAATAAATATTATAATCTGATTCTGAATTATTATCAGAATAAAAATTATTATAATCTGTTTCTACATTATTATCAGAATGAAAAGTATTATAATCTGATTCGGAATTATTATCAAAATGAAAATAAATATTATTATAGTCTGATTCTGAATTATTATCATAATAAAAAAAAATATTATAATCTTATTATGAATAAATATTTTTATCAGAATAAAAATAAATATTATAATCTGTTTCTGAATAAATATTATCAGAATAAAAATAAATATTGTCAGAATAAAAATAAATATTATAATCTGATTCTGAATAAATATTATCAGAATAAAAGTAATATTATTATGATCTGATTCTGAATAAATATTATTATAATCTTGTTCTGAATAAATATTATCAGAATAAAAATAAATGTTATAATCTGATTCTGAATAAATATTATAATCTGATTCTGACTAAATAGAATAAATATTATAATTTGATTCTGCATATAATCTGATTCTGAATAAATATTATAATCTGATTCATAATATAATCTGATTCTGAATAAATACTATCTGATTCAGAAAAAATATAATCTGAATAAAAATAAATAAATATTTATTTTACTGTTATCAGAAATGAATTGTCCCTCTTGACAGAGTCAAGATTTTTGTTTAGCCACAGTCATGGTGACAGTGTTAATTTCGTTGTCACTACAGTCACTGGTGACAGTGCTTTCACAATCACAATCATCAATGACATTACAAGCAGACATCATCTCCCTCAACTGTCTTATATGAGCATTCACAATCTTTTTTGTTTTATATTCGGGAGACAATTCTGATCTAATTTTTTCAGTTGCATGTGCGAGGGGAACAAATAGTTTAACTTGCATATCTGTAACTATTGCCAAGGATTGCATCATTGCTTGCTGAATTAACTTTATGAATCTGTGATCAGCTGGTAATGTTATATCTATTTTCAAATTTTTGTTGTTGTAATGATTCAAAATCACACATAATTTTATCAGGATTAAGTTGATCAGATATTTTTATACCATCATGTTGTAATTTTTGAATTGCAGAAATAATGACATTAATATTTTCAGAATTCATTATATAATACATATTTGTTTAAATGAAAAAATATTTATACAACACATATTTACAGCACAACCCCCATGTGAACTCCTAGATTGCCAAATGACATTCTAGCAAGTTCAGAGGGTGATACAGACACAACCCCCATGTGAACCCCTAGATTGCAAAACGACATTCTAGCTGGTCCAGAGGGTGATCCGTATTTACATTTACAAAACCCCCATGTGAACCCTTAGATTACCAAATGATATTCTAGCAGGTTCAGAGGGTGACGAAATATATACATTTGTACAGACAACCCCTATGTGAACCCCTAGATTACCAAATGATATTTTAGCAGGTTCAGAGGGTGATGAAATATTTACAATTCTTAATTATGGTAGAGTATTTACAGCATCATATCATATCAAGCTATTTACAGCATTATAAGGACGGCACATACACATGAACTTAACTGTAGTAGTGTATTTACAGTATATACAATCTTAATTCTAAGGACAGCACATACACAAACAGGGCCTTCTCAACGTTCAACAGAAATCTGCACACCCTCCCCCATAATCAACCCTGTGGAGTGCAACAGAACACCTACCATGTGGTGACATGGTGGGAGAGTGTGCTCTTTTCTGTTGAAGTTTGAGTAATGGGGCAGACCCCAAATAATATGGGTTGTATTCCTCATAAGCTAATACTTGGAAGTAGCTCACACAGTGGGCGTGGCTTATTTGCTGTTTGAATTTTTCTTTTTATCTTCATTATTCCTGAAAAAATCTGAAGGAAGCAAGAAACCTGATAAAATTATAATATTCAAGATAATGTTTCTTAAAAAACCAGTAAAAAATATTATTCATCAGTAAATAAAAATATAATTATTTATAAACAAAATACAAGGGAGACAACTGTTTAATTACTCTAGCAGAGATAACAGAGTTATCTCCCTTCATGTATGTAATTTCTTTGAACACACCGATTTTCTTATATTATCTACGACATATTGTACTGAACGTGTGCAGATATCAAAATATTTGCCAGCTACATTCATTGATGGAAATATTATTTCTTCGCCTGTCTCTACACTTACAGACTTAATAACTCTTGTGTGTTTATCATGCTTACCAGTATTTCCAAATTTGGATCTGAATTAATATGATCGATCACAAGTCCGTCTTTGATCAATCCATGAAAGCATTCATACACAAACCTATGTGAGAAATACTTTTTCTCCAGCACCAAACATTATATAACCAGTATTAGTGACAAAACCGACTGATGTTTTTAATCGACAGGTCCTGATGATACCATCTCAAGATGCCTCATAATCCTTGATATTGGAATGCTTCACAAATTCATTTTGCTCCATTTAATATAATAATATTATTTATTGACATTATTATTTGAAAATCTGGCTAGATAGTCTTTGGCGGTTTTTATTGGAGATTCATTACAGATGCCATCGGTATTATTATTTTAATCATAATATCATTTTAGTTCTCTGTACTTTTTACCACCGCATTGCACACACAACTGAGTTTCTCTTCTGACCACAACACCACACTGTAAATATGGTTTTGGTCCCCCTAGACTCTCTCTTTGAAGGGTTTGCATGTGGTATCCACAGAAGTCATTTACACAGTTTTTGTTACAGGAAACTGAATAACCTGTCATAAGCCATTTACTTTTATTGTTTGCTTGAATCATTATTATATACTCATATTTTCAATTTAAATATATATTTGCCTTAATTATATTATGAAAGAGTTTGAGAGATTATCTGTAATTAAATCCTTTAAAGCCAGATTCAATCTTGATAAACTACCGAAACCTAAATTTAGTTTTTTGATGCAAGATCTGGCTTTAACGAACAGGGATATAACCAATCATATCAGTGAAGCTCATGTGTGGTCAACATTCAGAATCATGAGTGTTGTTGATGCTAGAATGAATGATGAGCAAGCAGCGAAGGTTATTAATTACCTTGACAATCAAAGATACTTTATTCTAATAAAATTTACTGTAGGGACAGATGATGACATTTGGATTATCTGTGACAAATGTGACCCTGTCCATGTACACACCGGAAATATTGTCATGTTGAGTAAAAATTCCAAACCAGGAATATTGACTAGTATTGACAAACCATATTATGAACGAGCGTATCCTGTGACTGTAGTTGTTTATGTGATATATCCGATATATAATAAACCTAGTGTTGATGATCTCAAACCAATGAAACTATCAAGGATAAATTGTGTAGCTGAGCGAACTACAGAACACTTCACAAACGCGATACGTGGAAACGGTTTAATGGATTTACTACGTAAAAAAGTAAATGAGTGGGCTGAAACAGTTAAAGATACCGGAGCATCTATCAAAGACGTTGCTGAGCTGGGAAAGAAATTAAAATTTCTGATTATGGTGAAATCACTAACTGGAGAGATTTTATACAAATCAAAATATGAATCAAGAAGAGCTCCGATAGAAATTATTGATCATAACGCACATGCATGGACATAGGCCATAACAATATTTCCACGAAACAGAACAGTTAAATTTTATAATGAATATATATTTGATTTTATCAGAAATATCAGTAAGAGTTACCCTGTATCTGTGTCGTTATTTCAAAGTTCCGATGATGGAATCTATGATCAGTTTGTAAGACCTAGCTGGGACATGTATCATATAGAATCTCTCCATGAGCAAATGAAAAATCTAGTATTAAAATATACTAATGATGATATCAGGGCTGAACAATTACTGAATAATTGTTTTACTGTTCCATCAGTTGCTGCACACTTTGCTCAGGAGAAAAATTCATGGTCACCAACAAGATCGGAATTTCTTGTTGATGCCCAGAATAGTTGTGTGGAATACGGACACGGCGGATTGTGGAATACTGAATACGATTGTAAGGATGTTATCTCAGTTGATATGGTAGCATGTTATCCTGAAGTTCTGTTGGATATGGAGTGTGTTATGAATACTTTAAGAGATTTGGACATCCAACACATGAGATGACCAGAGTTGCGATAAATGGACCCCTGCCAGATTTTGACCTGACTGGATTCGCATGTATTGTTTTCATTTATGGAAAACCATCGTCCAATTACTTATGCTTGGCTTGGCCATCATTTCTCAGAAAAATATTGGGCTCCAGTAGTTTTATTACGATACATGCTTGATGTAAAAATATTAATATCGTTAGTTGTAAGTGAAGCAGTTATATTGTATCATTCACAGAAACAAAGCTGGTTACCAAAACCAAATGAAATAATTAACGATAATCCCGATGAAATTGATTATGAAAATAAAGTTGCAAAGGGTCTCAGCAGAAAAATAATTGGTAAGTTTACTCAGGGGAGTTCATGTGATCATAAACAACGTTGTTGTAGACTGATTATAGATGATGCCGAACTTGATTTTATAATTGCTGATACAATGGAGAAAAACACATTTATAAGTAGAAGTAATGCTTATTTGTTGGATGGAACTAAATTAGGTACAGTTGTGAACTATATTGATGGTGAGTCACCGCAGTTTACTCATTTAAGATCTTCGATGTTAGCATATGTTTTGATAAACTTATTATCGATGATAAACAGATTTCCTGATACCGTGGTTAGGGTTGCCACAGATTCATTTTATATCAATAAAAAATGCGCAGGATTGCTAGAACAATTACTTGGCTCTGATGCATCAAGGGGCGAATGGAGAATAAAACGAGAAAATATACTTGATTATTCTGAATCTGCTGATGTTGAAATTAAGGGGACATATTACAGGAATAATAATCAATATCAAAATCGTCAGCACCATCGGTATATGATCCTGTGGCCAGACATAAAACCGTTTATCTTAATGGGTGTGGTGGTTCTGGTAAAACAACGCGTGCGATTGAATTGTTCCTGAACAACTGTTCAGATGTGGTTGTTTTGACACCTACACATAAACTTGCAAGAGAAATGAACGGACGAGGAGTAAAATCTCAAACTTATCATGGTTTCTGTAGATGGTGTGGAGACGCATGGACTCCTGAATGAATGGGTGAAAAATATATCCCTAAAATTATTATTTGGGATGAAATATGCATGGTTTCGTTGGAAGTATTAAAAATATTTGTTGACTGGTTATTAATGAAAAATACCGCTGTGATAATGTGTGGTGATCATGGTCAACCGCCACCTTTTGTTGGACAGTCTCCACACGAATGGCTGAAAACATTTGTAGATTATTACGGGGAGATAACCGATGACCATAGAGCTATTGATGAACCACTAAAAGATTTTAAAAGATTAATCAGACTACAGCCGGATAAAATACAGTGTGAGATAATGCGTGAAATAATTCCAGAGACTGATATAAATAATTTTTGGAATTTGTGGAGGCCTGTTGATTTGATAGTTGCAAGTAGAATGATAGTTCGTGATACACTTCAACAACAATTGTTTCTGTTACATAAAGAAAAGTTTTCTGATTTACCTGTGCCGCTTTGTTATCATCCTGATTCCATCGTGTTATCAGCCAGCAGATACACGTATACAGAATATTGAAGTTCAAATTCCGGGAGGGGATAAACAAACTCTTGTGCTAAATGATATTGTTTTAGTTAATATTGATGCCGTTGAAAATGCATTAAATATGGCTAAGTCGCCATGGACACTGGGATATGCTATAACGATTCATTCATCACAAGGAAAAACTATCTCGGATACCAATATTTGGATTGTTGATGATCGTATTGAATGGTCAAATTTAGTTTATCTCGCAGTGTCTTGAGTCAGAAGGATATCTCAGCTACGGAGGGTTATCATAGACTTCACTGACAATGATGATGTAGTTAATAATGAAGTTGTCAAGAAAAAATTATTTGGTTATAAGCAGTGTGACAAAAAAAAATATATGCGACTTTGATCTCGATGATGAATTTATCATGACACTGAAACAACAACAGAATAATCATTGTGCGAGCTGTAACACAGTAATGTTGTGGCATTATTCGAATAATAATCCAAGACAGTTTACCGTAGATAGAATTAGTAGTAGTCTTGGTCACACACAAGAAAATGTGATGTTGACCGGTCTTGAGTGTAATCGACGTAGGGGTTCCAGTTTGCAAAAGTGAACGCGGTGGTAATTGTGTGTCTTCAGGAATTACTTGCAATTGTTCACATACAAATCCACACTGAGGAGCAGTTGAATCTAGTCTGTAAATTGCGGGTCTACTTGTGAATCTTACCACGCTGGAAATTTTATGTGTGGTCACACTTCAAATAGGATCAGTTGCTCTTTTTTACCCCCTTCAAGTTCACCAGGTTCATATAAATATCTTACAGTCACATTACCTAATACTGGTTGTTTTGAGGAAGAGCCATGTCGTTGTATTGGTATATATTTTTTTGTGATTGCATTGGTTGGCTTCATAGAAATTGCATGAGTAATTTCGTTATTTAACGCAGCTATCACACTTGCTAGTCTTGCAATCCATTCATGAGATCTCTTGTCTTTCTGAACTATTTCCTTCACATATTGATATCCAAATAACCGCTCAGCAAGTGTTCGATTAAATCATTCAACAATTGCCTGATCGCGATGAATTGCGGTATGTCCGTGTCCGATTTTGACATTATGTTTTTTCATCGGAGATGATACTGCACCAAGAAATTCATTGCCAGGATTAACCTGTAATAGCTGTGGCCATCGCAAGGGTCTTCGCTGATAAATTCGTTCAAACGCAGATGCAACTTCAGTTGCTGTCTTTGTTGATAGTGGTTCTGCTTCTTTATATGTACTTGCAACATCAACGATGGTTAATGCGTATTTTTATGTGCATGATTGACATCTACCAGTTTTAATTTAATCGTGCAGTAAAAACAAAATATCTGCTTGAAAAAACTTCATTGGGAATACTGACATCAAAATGTGCGTACTGAATTTTTTTCAGTGGTGGTAGATAAATTTGTCATATTGCCGGTCGTGCTAACCAATTTGCAGCAACAGAATATGAGACATTTGCTGCATCAGCAAGTTTACTAATCGCTGCTCTACCTTTCCAGTATCCTCTTGGGCTATAATAAACCGATTCCATTATTATGATAATAATCGGTTGATTAATTACCAGCCCCTAGTACTAGTTTCCCTTTCATCGCAGATTTTACTAGGAAGCCAGCAAGTTTTTCTCAGAGAGATTTATTTTTTATGGAATTTAATGCATGAATCAACTTCACATCTGCATATGTTGTTGTTGTAAATCTTTATCTTTATATGCGACATCATGAACGTAACACGCTTGATCAGTTGCGTTTATTGGATACTCTGCAGGTTTTGGTTGGTGTCGTTCGTCAAGTCGGGTATCAAGTTGGGTTCCAGGACCACAATAATTGTATCCAGGAAGATGTTTCTCACCAGGGTATTTAGCCCATGGAGCTCCTGGTAAATTTCCCAGCGAAGCAGCGATATCACCACCTGTCTTTGTACGAGACAAAATAAATTTGTACTTTTTTGTACCACATTTCGCACACTTGCCTGTAAGTGCACGCTTTTTATTTTTTGTTATTGTTGTTAATCCACTGGTAGGGGTGAATGCTTTGCATCGAACACAATATAAACACATATTATTTATTGTATTTCTAGAATGTGGATATCACTGACTTTTCAGCGACAAAAAAACAAGAGCCAGTCAAGCATCATCCAGTGCTACTAAATTCTGTTAGAGCAATTATCATAGGCCCATCTGGGTCTGGTAAGATGCAATTGTTGCTTAATCTGATAATGAGATGGCTCAAGTGGGATAAGTTATATTTAGTGGCACCATCCGTAGATAATCAGAGATATTATGAAGTACTTAAAGATTTTAACGAGGAAGCAAAGTCGTTGTATGAAGACGGTGACAACGATGGTATTGTTGATTTTATCACCGATATTGATGAATCCCCATCTGTAGATGATCTCGATGGATGTATTAATAATCTTGTTGTATATGATGATGTGATGCTGGACAAACAATCAAATGCTGCCAGAATATTTTCTCGAGGCAGACACAAAAATACCAATGTTATGTGTGTTACTCAACTATATACACAAATACCTAAAGTGATCAGAGATAACTGCGTTATTTTAGTTGTGCTTAATGGAGTCGATAAACATACTCAGTGAAACATCAATCAGACTTGGTGTTCGGGGGATATGGATATGATTAAGTTTAAAATCTTGTTGAAAAGCACAAGCTACCCCACATGGATTTATAACGATAAATTTACATGATCCCAGATCAAGGTACTGTGTGGGTCTCGATAAAATTTTTGGTTGACACTTTGTAACAGCAGCAGGGAGGGTGATGACTAATAGTAAGTGTCCAGGTCATAAACGAACACGTATAACACAAGCATTAAAAATAAAGTAACCCAATTGGTGGCGGTTTATAGGGTTGTTGACTATTGAGACCATATTTTTGTTTCAATGAGTGACAATTCAAGCAAGTGTTCACCCTCCCTGCTGCTAGTGGACAAGGGTCCATTATATTTGGAAAAAAAATATTAGCATTTAGTAGTTTTTTCTGCATTTTGCATTGCTTAAATATCATCTACCTCATATGATAGCTGAAATTTTCTATACAGTGATTAAATGTACAAGGATCCATTATGTTTGGAAACAAATTATTAGATTTTTTGAGAATACAGAGAAACTTCCCTACCTGCTGAAGCCAGCCTTGGCCAGCTGCCTCTGTGTGTCAATGTGAAAGGTTTTTGGTTCATTTTGGTGCTTTACAGCACATCAACACAAGTAGGTTGTTTAGTGCTGTGGCAATTGGAGTAAAGTGCCTTGCCCAAGGACACACCACAGTTGCTAAAAAGACTGGTCTGAGACCCACATCTTTTCACGAATCCAGCACTCTAACCACTGAGCAACTGTGACTCCTCTATGGAAAAGTACTTAGTTCTTCCCATTTCCTCTGCACAATATAGCCACTAATGTGTTAGAAGTGCCATTAAAACCTACCACCCCAAAAAAACTGAACATCCGCTATTTGGGAGATAATATCATTAGTGACCTGATACTTAATGTAAAGATCAATTTGATTATATGATGTTATGTCCTGAATTGAGACCACATCTTGAGAAACCGTTATAAATGCATTTTTTTGGCATATGGTGTAGCAGCTCAATGTCAGTTTGGAAAGGAAGCCAGCCATACATATAATTTACGAAATATTTATTTACTTAAATGCTGAAATTTTAGATATTTCTCGCATTACTGTCAGCCTATGTATTCTTTTTCCATTTTATATAACCTCAATTTTCCTGCAATGACAATGCTTTACTGCATTGTGCTTTACTGCATTGTATCATCACTAGGAATCAAATCTGAACACGCTTTAAATCAATGAGAAAGTATTTGTGCACAATTTACATGGGAAACAAAATCCTGAGAACAACCCCTAGATTTAAACTGTACATAGATACCACAATAACATCTACAACAGCTGTCATAGATATCACAATGCAGCAACTGTCATTTGGACAAAGAACTGGAAAATTAAATCACCATCCATGGTCAAAAGGTAAATTATGTTGTCTATGTCAGTATCTCTACAGAACAAAATACCATTATCTACAATAATATCCAGCAGATATAAATAACAAATATAAATAAGAGTATGTGCATTGTTCACAGGCTTGAAGTTAAATACATGTATTGAATTTATGTCAATTTCAATCTAGCTAAGATGGCAAAAGTGTACATGAAGCACTTTTTTCCTCTTGGAAAGTCATAAAATCATTATTAACAATTTTGACTCAGGTCTTCAATGGGCAAAAGTTACAATGAATCCCCAAACAAAAAGGCCCTGTCGCAATTAGATTTACAAATTTTTGTTCCACTTTTCCAAATTCTAGAATATTTTCTCTTTCAATTTTAAGGTTACACTTCCCCAAACCTGGTCCCACTGTAACCCAGCCTTATCTGCAGTCTGGATAATTATTTTGATCCCACCAAAATTATTTTTATACTGAGTCTCCATATATTGGACACCGCTAAAAAACATCCAATTTTGTTTCCCCCCAGTGACTGCAAATCTGACAAATGAAATGATCTTGTGTGGCAATGGTCAACCTACCCCACCAGCATTCCAATTTCAGGCAATATAAATTATAATCTCTCTCTGTCTCTTTCTCTCTCTGTCTCTCTCTCTCTCTCTGTCTGTCTGTCTCTCTCTGTCTCTCTGTCTCTCTCTTTGTCTCTCTGTCTCTGTCTGTCTCTGTCTCTGTCTGTCTCTGTCTCTCTCTATGTCTCTCTCAGTCTCTGTCTCTCTCTCAGGAGTTTTCACTGTATATGTGTGTGTATGTATGTATGTGTGTGTGTGTATATATATATATATCTTTTTGGAGCAGTTTCTGAATCTCCTGGAGTATGGAAATTTGATAGGTGGCAACCTGATTATTCTTGGAGGTTTCAACTTTCACTTTGACTGTCCTGGAAACCCATACACATGAAAACTCCTAGATTCCATTCACGTTTTCAACCTAAAACAGTCAGTTAGCCAACCCACCCATAAACATGGTCACATTTTAGACTGGATTCTTTATAGACCTGATGATAATATTCTACAGTCCTCCCTGGTGTCCCACGAACTTGCATCAGATCACCTCTGCATTATATGCCATCTTGACATATCAGTCCCTAACCCTCTACCTTTATTTGCTACTAAGAGAAACCTCTGTATGATAAACAGAACCCAACAAATGCATGACATCCAAGCAAACCTAACAACTAGCTTACCTCCTACAGTAGAACAACTCGATAACTGCCTGCGTTCATTGCTTGACAAACATGCCCCAGCAACCAAGTGCAGAGTAGCAATTCAAAAGTGTTCTCCGTGGTATAGCAGTGTTAGGGACCAGCTTCGCACTGCTAAAAGAGACCGCCATAAAGCTGAGAGGCTTTGGCTTTCCACCAGACTCACTATTCATAAGCAGATCTATGATGCCGTTAAGAAGAATGTCACAAAATATAGTCCATGCAGCGAAATCAGCCCACTACAGTACTAAGATCACGGAAAGTTCCAGCTGCAAAGAGCTATTTGAGATTACTAACAAGCTAATGTCAAGGAACAAATGTACACCACTTCCAGCTACCTTCTCTCTAGTCGGCCTTCCGGACCTGTTTGCAAATTTCTTCCTTGACAAAGTACAAACCATCAGAGATAAACTTGACAACACAATTTCAGTTGACTCGTCGTCACCATACAGTTGTGATACAGAATTTCAGCGGCAACCGTTAGCAGCATTTGAACCTGTCTCTATGGATTTAGTACGTACAATCGTGATGAAGAGTGCACCAAAGTCATGCGAACTTGATCCGATTCCGACATCACTGCTGCTTGAGTGCTTAGATCCAATATTGCCTTCACTAACTGATGTTATTAATACCTCTCTCTCATCTGGGGAATTCTCATCATTTTACAAAACTGCCATTGTAAAGCCTCTGCTGAAGAAACCAATACTCGACCATAATGATTTAAAGAACTACTGCCCAGTTTCTAATCTCCCATTCATGTCAAAAATCATAGAAAAAGTTGTTCTATCCCAACTTGTATCTCATCTGAATTCAAACAGTCTTTTTAGCAATGTACAGTCTGCATATCGCCCTTGCCACAGTACTGAAACTACTCTTCTGAAAGTAGTCAGTGACCTTCTCTCTGCTTTGGATAGCGAAAAGATTACAGTCCTCACTCTCCTTGACTTGTCTGCAGCATTTGACACTATAGACCATGATATATTACTTCACCATCTCCAGCATGTATTTGGCATTCATGATATGGCCTTACTATGGTTCAAGTCCTACTTGGTCAACAGGACACAAATTGTGTCCTCAAATGGAAAACACTCCAGCCCAGTTGATCAATGCTGTGGTGTTCCACAGGAGTCTGTTCTTGGACCTGTTCTGTTCATTCTGTACACTCAGCCACTCTCAAGTGTCATAGATCATCATCCAGTGTCTCACCAATTGTTTGCTGATGACACCCAAATATACAAATCTAGCCATCCAACTGAAGTTGAAGCTACCATCCAAGGTGCATTTCCGATGTGAAATCATGGATGACATGTAACAAGCTGCAGATGAATGATGATAAAACTGAAACCATTCTGATTACAACACAAAGACTTTCTCATTCACATCCTTTACCTCAGACAATAAATATCAGCAATACCAACATTAAATTCACACAGTCAGTACGAAACCTAGGTGTTACTCTCGACAGTACTCTCTCTCTGCACCAACATGTCATGAACATATGCAAGGCTGCATATCTTGAGCTGAGACGCATCAGCACCATTGCAAGTATCTTTCAGTTGATGCCACTAAAACACTTGTGTGTTCCTTAGTACTTTCAAGACTGGTCTACTGTAACTCAATTCTGTCTGGTTCGTCTCAATATCTACTCCAGAAACTTCAGAAAGTTCAAAACACAGCTTCTCGGATCATCCTTAGAGTACCATGATCAGAACACACCTCCCCCCTGCTCTGTACCCTACACTGGCTATCCATTCGATCCAGAATTAAACACAAAATTTGTTCTCTGTGCTACGTTTCACTGACGGGCTCCAGTCCAACATACCTATCCGACCTCACCCATGTGTACACACCAGCAAGATACCAGGGCCCAGCAACGTGGAACGAATTGCCCACTGAACTTAGACACGAAGACACAGTGATCTCATTCAAAAGCACTTCAAAATTACCTGTTTCATCTGCAAGAACAGACTTAAAGACCTAATAATGTTTCCTTACCTTAAATATTTACAGCATGTTTTTTGTTTCCTAATTTCGTGGTGTTTGTTTTTATTTTTGTAATCATATCATTATATATGTTTTTTAAGTGTTGTCAAATGTTGTAAAGCGCTTAGTGCTTCTAAAGATTAGGCGCTATACAAAGTCCTCATTATTATTATTATTATTATTATTATTATTATTACTTAATTGGGCCCACTGTTACACACAGCTGGACTGTACTTAATCTAAGATCATACTTACAAACAGGTGGACTGTACCTAATCTGGACACATGGTTACACACAGCTGGATTGTATTTACATTGGTGGTAATACTTATAGCTGAGCTGTACTGTCATCTGGGCTCACACTTACACACAGCTGTTACATCTGGGGTCAAGCTTACTTACAGCTGGATTGTACTTGCATGCTTACATTCAGCTGTTACATCTAGACTCATGCTTATACACAGCTGTTACATCTGGGTTCATGCTCCTACACAGCTGGACTGAACTTACATTTGGGTTCATGCCCACACACAGTTGTTACATTTGAGCTCATGCTTATATACAACTGGACTATACTTACTTCTGGATTCTTGCTTATTTACAGCTGGACTGTACTTAAATCTGGGATCATACTCACACACAGCTGGACTGTACTTACGTGATTCTGTAGGCAAAGAAAAAGTGGGGTGGGTTAACTGTGCTGAGCTCTGGCATAAAGCATGTGGCTGCCTTCACTGTGAAAATCCCATCAGTCACTGCCACACAGCTGGGTTCATGGTAAAACCTACAAACAAGTTTAAACAGTAAATGTGTAAGGGCATTGGTGCATTTTTTTCTGACTGGCAGAAATATTACTTTTTTGTTAAAATATGGGAAAATTTTATATGAAAATATTACTTGTAGCCAGACACCAAACTTCCTCCATGATACTGTCTCTATCTCCAAGTGATTTCAGTTTCACTAGTTCAGATGTTTCATTCATTGATATCCTCCTGCCAATAAAGTCAACCAATCAAACTGGGTCACACAGCAAATGATTAACTACTGGTGTCATGCACCAAATGATTACCTACATTTGTCAAACAGCAAATGATTAACTGCTTGTTGTCATACATATATTCAGATGTTCTGAGAATATAAGGCAGGCAATCAAAGACAGAAGTGGAGGAGGCAGGCAGGAACGAGTGTGTGACCCCATAGCTCTCGCTGAGCATTTTGGCCAGTGAAGGATGGATTTGAAGTGCAGGAAGGGATGTGTGACCCCACAAACCTTGCTGAGCGTTTTGGCTTGTGAAAGGTAAATTGAAAGTGGGAGTTTGCATATCCATAAGGATCTCACTGAGCATTCTGGCCGGTGAAGGGTAAATTGGAAGTGGGAGTTTGTGTCTCCATAAGGGTCTCACTGAGCGTTCTGGCTGATGGAAGGGATATTTGAAATATGAGCAGGACAGCAAAGATATAGTGTCAAATTCTGGAACAGTAAATTGTGTTTAATCATGGCCACATTTAGCTCTTATTTTGCGAAAAGTACATAAATATACATATTGGTGACTTATGGATGAAAAACTTTGTAAATTCATGCAACAAAACTGTGGAGTGATATTCAGAACAGGAAACAGTGGCGAGTTCTTAATGTTGTGCAATGACAGGACTACAATTAAAAAAGACCTGAATAACAGGACTTGAATCAGTTTGTATTTACCTTATTTCATTTAACATTTTATCATCATAAGTGGTAGTGTTAGGGAGAATATATGAGAGTGTATGTTATTAGTGCTATATGTCAATAAATGTAAAATTATTTGTGTACATTCTGCTGTTTGTCTTCATTCTTTGAGTGATTATCGCCTGTCCCAAATATTCACCCTCCCCTATCTTAAATATTTGTTTAAGTGTAGGTGAGTTTGTGACACTTGTGTCAACCAGTTACTTTAAGTAACAAGAGCTGGACATCATCCTCACCAACGGTTAGCAGGCATTTGAGTTGAGCTCCTGCCCATTCCATGGCTACTTGAGTCAGACAAGTCAGAACTAGAGTTCCAATTGAAGTTGTTCTGGGAGACTGGGTTTTTTCTACTGAACTGATTCCTTCACTGGAGCACTACATAAACTACATCTTGAGTTACAACTGAAGTTGTTCTGTGAGACAGGAATCTTTCTACTGAACTGATTCCTTGACTGAAGTATCACATGAATTACATCTTGAGTCACAGAAGTGAGAACTAGAGTTCCAACTGAAGTTGTTCTGGGAGACTGGGTTCTTTCTACTGAACCAATTCCTTGACTGAAGTGTGTTATGAGTCTGTGCTCTTTATATAAGTAACAGAAAAGAGTGAAGACAACAAGCTTTGTAAAATTTAACAAGTAATTTATTTCCCTAGAATACAAAGTGAACGAGAAAAAAGAACTTACAGTATTGCAAATTAAACCCAAAAATAATCCAAGAATTAAAGACACCAGTCATAGTAATAAAAGTCCTGAATAAAACTCAGATCAAGTCTCAAAGAGATCCAAAACTGAAGGCGATGACATGTCTGTTATAGCCTATGAAGTACTGATGTGTCAACAGTCTCTTGTTGAATCTCAGAAATATTATTCCAGGTTTGAATTCAGTATAAATTCCAATGAATGTCTTTATCCAAGAATTTTATCAGAGCACTTTTGTATTTTCAGAGAAAATAATCAATTGAATTCAATAATTTGAAGGAAATAAAATTCAGCCCAAACTGGTCACAACATGATACAACTTAAAGTGCTGGATGTTAAAGCACAACTGGTAAAATCCTCACAGTCACAAGATAATATAGTTCTCTGCTTGACCTCAGGTCATAATTAGCATTTTCTAAAAACAACCATTACCTAATGGAAAATAACCTTCTAGAATGATCTAATGAGCCTTGTTTATTTACAACACAATAGCCTATAAAATTCACTTAGGAATCTCCAAAACCTGACCCTGATCAACATTTTACTCCTTCTTTGTTTACCTAAATAATAATTTTGTTAATAAGCTCATACTCACAGAGAATAACATAGCTACTATTAGTTGTTTACATAAATGAAATAAATTTGTTTTTAAAAAGTCAATCAGGTTAAGCAGAAATGAACTCAATTCTGGACAAGGTCAAGTCCAGCAAACAATGTTACATTACAATAACATGTAATGGAATAAAAAAATTTAAAACTAACAAACAAACAATTAAATTAAATATACATAACAAGTGATACACCAGGTGTAAACTTATCATGGGAGGCAACCAAGGTAATTACCTGGACAGATAAAATTTGAGATAAATTCTATAACAAGTTGACTCCTAAACTACAAAATATACCTTATTCTGAAGCAAGATTTTAGTTCCATTTGAAAGACATCGATCACTTTAAGCCAAAAATTATCTGTTTGCCATAAATAAAAAAATCTAACAATTAAACAAAGTGTGAATATGAACTATTAAATTATATAATTTTATAATGCAAAGTAAATATTACGTATTTGGTGTTATTCACTTGAAATCATATGCAGAATGATCAGTAGAAATCCTGAATTACAAGAAAATTACATGCTGGCAGATCTGGGTCCTTGCTGTTTGATTTGAATTACACATAGCTTGAATTGGTAACTGATATTTTTTATGTGCTTTGAAGGGATGGGTTATAATGCAGAAAAAATGAAATATGCTGCTTCACTATTTGCTATCAACAGTAGATTTCTATTCGAACAAGTGAACTGAAACAACAAATGGTCACTCAAATGTCATACCATAATGCAACCTAGAGCTCTAATAAGTGTTAAATATTAATTTCAGTACAATCCTTTAATGCTAACTATTTCAAAGTTTCAATGAAAAGTTCGTAAATTTAAACTTGTCAGCTCTGAGTTCATTATTCAAAACACTTTATCAAGAATTAAAAATAGCCATCAGATGAATGTATGGTCCTCACTGACTGATCATGGATATTACAAATTTATAATGAATGCAATTATACCTTAAATGATTCTGCTCTGTGATGATCTGACCTGATATTGTTACAAATGTAAAATGAGTAACAAACACTGCAATTTCTGTGTTGAAAACTTGACAATAGACCTAACAGTGCCTGGAACTGATTAGGAGCCATTACTACTGCAGCTTAGTATCCCTATTAAGTTTGGTGTTACTTTCCAAGCTTCGTATAACTATCAAGTTTGGTATTACTATCAAAGCTTTGTATACCTATAATGTTTGGTTTTGCTATCCAAGCTTTGTATTCCTATGAAGTTTGGTGTTACTATCCAAGCTTTGTATACCTATGATGTTTGGTGTTACTATTCAAGCTTTGTATAGCTATGAAGTTTGGTGTTGCTTGTTGCTATCCAAGCTTTGTATACATATTAAGTTTGGTGTTGCTATCCAAGCTTTGTATTCCTATGAAGTTTGGTGTTACTATCCAAGCTTTGTATACCTATGATGTTTGGTGTTACTATTCAAGCTTTGTATAACTATGAAGTTTGGTGTTGCTTGTTGCTATCCAAGCTTTGTATACATATTAAGTTTGGTGTTGCTATCCAAGCTTTGTAAAACTATGAAGTTTGGTGTTACTATTCAAGCTTTGTATAACTATGAAGTTTGGTGTTGCTTGTTGCTATCCAAGCTTTGTATACATATTAAGTTTGGTGTTGCTAACTAAGTTTTATATTCCTATGAAGTTTGGTATTACTTACAATGCTAAGCATATCTACATAGCCTGGTGAAATTTGGGTCCATAGAAGTTTAGACATTACACAGAAACCTAGCACCCAACATATCACTGGAATAGTGTCAAACTTAATGACTGTCCATTTCCTTCCTTTCTGGCAAGAATTTCTATCCTAAGACAGCTTGCTAAAATGTTACTTTCAATGTCTTCTGATACTGACCATACTATCTTGCTGAGTTAGTACCTATATTCCACCCTTAGAATAAAATCACCTGGCTGAAATCCAGTTTGCACACTGTCATTTAGTCTGATGCAAGATAACAATTAGAATAGTCTCTTAGGAAATTATATATTTTATCAACTTCACAATGTATTTTATCTTAAGACTGCAATAATTTCTTCACTTTGTTTGGTTGTAAATAAAAATATCACAGATCCACTTTTGAAATGGCACACAGACTGGTCGCCTTAGTAAAACATTTTCATATTTATCTATTGTATATTAGTGGTATGATAAAAACAAAAGGGACAAATTAAATGTAACTTAGCTTTTAATATGTTAGTTATAAAAAGTTTTGAACTGGTAAAGGGTCCTGCATTTGGGGCAACTGCAACAAAATATGTTCAAAAACTGTATTTGTAGCAAATTAATAATATGGTGACAAGACAGATGGTTCATAATTAACACACTAAATTGGTGTTTAGTTAATTCTGATATTGTATTACTTACTTGAAAACATTTCCATCTATTAGTGGATACAGATTGTCTTCCAACTGCTGGGCATAAGTGCAAATCCATTCTGTAAACGTTCTACCTGAAATAGAATTTCTAGTCACAAATAGCAATAAATCATTCTCTTTTGGATTCATCTCTATCCTTTGTATTATTCTTTAAAATACAAACTGGATATGGTAAACATGTTTTTATCTGTCAAACTGAAAAATAAACAAATCTGACTTTAGATTTTGCATTATTTTATTTAAATAAGGTCAAGGTCAGGTGTTTAAACACAATCTTAATTTGAAGCTAAGTCTGATCTTAAAATCCTTATGCTTTGCTAAGCTAATGCCCAAGTTCCAACAAATCAGAAGTAAGATTTCTGAATGGAGTCTAAGATGAAGCATGAAAAAGTTTACCTGACTTTAAGGCCTGAGTGCTGACAACATCAAACCACGCAAGTGGCCCTTTGATTAACCAATATTCCATGGAACATGGTATCTCATCTATTGACAGCCTGATAATCCTGACTATCCAAGCAAGGCAGGAACTCTGAGTAGCTGTGTCTTGTCTGTTGACAGCCTGATAATTCTGACTATCCAAGCAAGACAGGAACTGAGTAGCTGTGTCTTGTCTGTCGACAGCCTGATACTTCTGACCATCCAAGCAAGACAGGAACTGAGTAATGGTGTTTTGTTTATGGATGGCCTGATAATTCTGAGTATCCAAGCAAGACAGAAACACTGAATAGTCATGTCTTGTCTATTGACAGCCTAATAATTCTGAGTATCCAAGCAAGACACGAAATCTAAGCAGCCGTGTCTTCTCTATGGAGGGCCTGATAATTCTCAACATCCAAGCAAGACAGGAATTCTGAGTAATGGTGTCTTGTCTATTGACAGCCTGACAATTCTAAGTATCCAAGCAAGACAGAAACTCTGAGTAGTGATGTCTTGCCTATTGACAGCCCAATAAGTCTGACTTTCCAAGAAAGACTGGAACTCTGAGTAGCAGTGTATTGTCTATTGACAGCCTGATAAATTCTGACCATCCAAGCAAGACAGGAACTCTGAATAGTGGTGTCTTGCCTACTGACAGCCTGATAACTCTGAATATGCAGGCCAGACAGAACTCTGAGCATATCAGGGAATAGATGCAGCTGAATACAGAGACTGACATAAAAGATATAAGACATTCATCAAACACTGCACCATATCATTGTTGATGCTGCTGTTCCTTCCACCACTGCTGTTACTGGTGGAAATGCTATGCTTATGTCTATCCATGGACATAATAAAACCCATTAAGTTACCCCAATGTAAGTCAACCTCACCCATATCATGGTACACTGAAAACTTTCATGGCATAATATGAGCTAATCATTGAGAGAGAGAGAGAGAGAGATCGAGAGAGAGAGAGAGATCGATCATATGGCTTAACAGTGAGTTACCCACAAGCTGTATAGTCATTTGTTATTGACTATTCAACAGTTTCATTTAGCTCTGAAGTATCCAATACTGTTCTTAATCTGTTTTGTTATAAAATATTTTAACCATTTTTAGCTGCCAAATTCAACGTTAGATATTTTAGTCATACCATAAAACTTGCCTTCTAAACTGTGCTTTTATGGCAAATAAATCTGGTCCTAAATGTCATGTGACATACATGCTGTGGGACACACAGTTTATTCCATGTGACATACATGCAATGGGACATGCAGTCTATTCCATGTGACATACATACAGCTGGGCATGCAGTCTATTCCATGTGACATACATGCAGTGGGACATGCAGTTTATTCAATGTGACATACAAGCAATGGGACATGCAGTCTATTCCATGTGACATACATACTGTGGGGCATGCAGTCTATTCCATGTGACATACATGCAGTGGGACATGCAGTTTATTCCATGTGACATACATACAGTGGGACATGCACAGTCTATTCCATGTGACATACATACAGTAGGGCATGTACAGTCTATTCCATGTGACATACATGCAGTGGCACATGCACAGTATATTCAATGTGACATACATACAGTGGGATGTGTACAATCAATTCCATGCACAGCCTATTCCATAGGAAATACAAAGTGTGGGGCATGCACAGTCTGTTCATCCAGTGGGACATGCACAGTCTATTCCATGTGAGACAAATGCAGTGGGACATGCACAGTCTATTCCATATGAGACACATGCAATGGGACCAGCAGTCTGTTCTATGTGACATACATGCAGTGGGACATGCACATTCTATTCCATATAAGATACATGCAGTGGGACATGCACAGTCTATTCCCAAAACCAGTAAGAGAACCACCTCAGCTGAACACAGTGCCTCAAACTGGGAGACATTTTAAGTGTTAGAATAAAAAATGACCCACATACAAACTTGAACAGGAAGGGCAAATGCTATGTAACTTGATGTTCACAGACAGAAACATGCTTGGAAACAGCAATTTTGCATGCTTAGAAATAGTCACTTTCCATGGAACCTTACATCAAAATGTTAACCACTTCAGAAAACAGTTTGAAAATGTTCCCATGTACTTAGTACCTTTGCCAGAGCTTTCTTGCTTATTCAATACATTTTATTCCTACATCATTGACATCACATATTGTTGCTGTTACTGGTTGCTTTGTGCTTGACAAGAATCCTTTAGACATGTGTCTTGTATGTCATTTGTGCCACTTCCAAATTATTGGTGATTTTGTTGACTGGACATGGTGCAGGTTGGGTGGTGACTTGACATGGTGCAGGCTGGTGTTGCATATGTAACAATGACTGGAGTTTCACAACTTCTGAAAGTTCTGATAATCTCACTCAGCACAATAAACTTGCTATAACTTAAATTACAACAATGAATATATTTTTTGGCAATCATATTTAGAGAAACCTACCTTAGTAGATACTGCCATATAAAGGAACCTGCTAATAAAGGACAATGTTTATGTGTCTGTTTTTAGTTTTGACATCATCTTTATCTGTAAATAAAGTGCACCTGCTAATACAAAACACCTGGTAATAAAGTCAATAAATTGTGGTCCCTTTTGTGTCCATTACAGACAGGGTTTCCTGTATGCAGTAAACCTTAAAATTTCATAAATTTAAATTAACTAGTGTCCATCAAACTGCTATCACCTGAAATGAAGAAATCTGTTCTCTCCCCATCAAGGTTATTTGGAGTAGGATAGAATACAGTTCCTGGCTCAACACCTCTCCCACTGCTGACACAAATGAACTGGGCTGAGTGAGATGTCGCACAAAATGTCAGGGGTACACAACCCTGGAGTTCATCATCCTGTATAACAGTACATCTATTGTAATCATTGGCTAGAATATGTAATAAACAAGTACTCATTTGATGCATCTAAGTCTTTATAAGATAAAATATGTAATAATAAGTATTAGAGACTGACCTCAATAGATAGATTCCTTTCATATACAATGGAGACATATAATCACAACACATCAACTATCAGAAAATATTATAACTGAAAGGAGAAATTCATTAGAAAGAAAAATCAAAATACAAAAATATAAAACTGAACAGGTTATGTCTGTAAATACTACTGCACAAGAATCACAGACTGTTAAGACTGGGCCTGTAATTTATTTGTTTTAATTTTAAAAATGGAGATCATCCGAGAGTTAGATGCAATTATAACTACAAAAAATGAATTGTTTTCATGTGATCAAGGCCAAAAATGATCTTTATTGAGAAAAGTTATTTAATTAACAATACACTACAGTATTTTGCCTCTAACAATGCCAAAAACTGCTGTAAAACTTAACTGCAAACTGACCAACCTTAAGATGATGTATGACAAAAGGTTTCTGTTTACATGTAATAATTTAAACTTGAAATTTCCATAGGGTATTGATGCATGATACAGCAGAGCTTTCTGTTCTTGCTTCCAGGATCTCCAGTTTCTTGTCCTGGAATCTCAATTTTCAAAATTGTTTCTTTAGTTTTCCATGTTCTGGACCCACTGTTTGTGTGACTCACCTGCTGGCTCTTGGTCATCATTTCCAGTGACAGTAGTTTGTCTGACCTGATGTGTCCTGACACCTTAGAACTTCCCATCAGTCTACAGGAAGAAAATAAAGCATGTCTATACATACATAGTAATAAAATAAATATATGGTGTTCCCTTAATTTTCTTTCACTTTTGTATAAGTAGAAAACTGCCAGAAAAATGAAGGTTAGAAGAAAACTAAGGTTCACAAATAATGTTTACAGTTCATATTGGATCAGAGTCTTTCCTGTGATAAACAAGGATGGCAAAAAAATCAAGTGGCAAAAATCTAATGGATACTGCACACATGCTTTTTATCTGGTGGTAATGGCTCCAAGGTTAGCATACTGGTTAAAAACAGTTAGCATACTGGTTAAAAACAGTTAGCATACTGGTTAAAAACAGTTAGCACACTGGCTGTTGGTGAAGTGACAAAAATACAGTGAAACCTCTTAATCTGTACACCTTTATTCTTATACCTTTCATATGAATAAATGAAGAATCCAAAATAACTAATGGCTGCAAAATATAGAGAAGGAAATCTGTTCCCCAATGAAGATGTTCAGATAATGGAGTTGCATCAAGGAAGTTTTGTTGTAGACACATGTATAAAGTTATAGTCAATGAAATAACATAAACCTTTGTTACCAGAGATTTTTTAGGGCTTCTCTGAGGTTAATAATTGGCCCATTTCCAACTTTAGCAATCTACCCCTGAAGAAATATGTATTCTTCTATTTTCCCCTAAATGATGGATCCAGACCCCTGAAATAGGCGAAGCCTAACTTATAGTGAGTGCAGTTGACTGACTTCTTGTGACATTATACTGACTGATATTGCATGACACCAAGGTGATTTCTTCAAATGCAGCATAAGCACATTCTTAGCATGCACAGAACAAACTAAACAAAACAATTCAGCATTATACTGCAGAGTTATCATTGTCATTTTTACAAAATACATACTATACTCTGCACATTGGCATCAATGATCTGAAATAAAGCCGACATCTGTATCTAGATTGATCAAGCTAAATTTCACATTATTTACAAAAATCTAACACATGTATGTGCATTATTCTAACAGAAATTTGTCCAAAGTCCCTTCTCTGATGTCACTGTATCAGTGGTTCATTAATGTTTGATGAGATGGTTGGTCACATGAAGTAAAAGCCTATTTTTCACATTTACAGCAGATTTGGGTGCCAGTAGGCACTGGAGGAGTTTGTAAATATGTATTTATATTAGATATGAGCTAATACACAAAAAGAAACTCTTTAATACCAGACTGTTTGGCCAATTGTAAAATGGTCATGTGGTTATTGCTCTGTTGTAGAAGACGGACCAGGACCTGTCTCATGATTCAAGACTTCTGGCTCTTTTCCATTATTCACTTTGTTCCAGTTTTATGAAAATGTTCTAGATGACTAAAAGTTTTTAAAGAATATACTATGGAAACTTATATACTAATATATGCATCATCACAAGTGTTAGGTCAAAGTCATCACAAAGTGTTAGATCAAAGTCATCACAAATGTTAGATCAAAGTCATCACAAAGTGTTAGATCAAAGTCATCACAAAGTGTTAGGTCAAAGTCATCACAAGTGTTAGATCAAAGTCATCACAAGTGTTAGATCAAAGTCATCACCAAGTGTTAGGTCAAAGTCATCACAAGTGTTAGGTCAAAGTCATCACAAGTGTTAGATCAAAGTCATCACAAAGTGTAAGGTCAAAGTCATCACAAGTGTTAGATCAAAGTCATCACAAAGTGTTAGGTCAAAGTCATCACAAGTGTTAGATCAAAGTCATCACAAAGTGTTAGGTCAAAGTCATCACAAGTGTTAGATCAAAGTCATCACAAGTGTTAGATCAAAGTCATCACAAGTGTTAGGTCAGTGTCATCAAAAGTGTCGGGTCAATAAATCACAACAATGACAAGAACATCTGGATGTCTTTATATCAGAAGCAAATAACTTTCATCATTTACAAAACATTCATGGCAGAAGTTTTCAAATCAAACCAGGTTCTTCTGGACACAGCAACCAGACTGGTAGAAAACAAATTCCACCCAGACAAATATTCAAGACCAACTGATAAACACCAGAATCTTTTCTCATTCAGCTGACATCTAAAACATTGCATTCTGAACATCAGTCACTGAGGATATGCAGAAATTTCTCTGACCATAAAACATTCCAAGAATGGTCTGAAGAGCTGTTTCAACATTTGATGAATCAAGTCTATAACAAGAGACATTACAGCATAAGCAAAACAAGCCAACTGTTTGTGGGTCAATACCAGCTAGGCTGCATTTTATCATCTGAGTTCAAACCAATTATTAAAAACCTGTTTAATCTTACATGGCTGATCTGGTGTTTGATACAGATGTTCAATCTGTAATTCCAAATTGCACATTGTGCATCAGACACCAAAAAAGTCTTTATCGCACATCCAGCTTGGAACTAATTTCACAGGTTAAAATATTAAATAACACTCTGCTTATAAATTAATGGGAATGAGTTATTGCTATATATTTTAAATTATTCAATAATGGCGACACCATTTATTATTTTAAGAAATGCAGTTATATTTGATGACAATGACTGCTTTTGGTGCTGGGGATAATGGGAGAGTAACTGAAAGTAGCAAAGGGGCAAAGGGCACTTTAGTTACATTTCATGGTATCTAGGGTGAGAAATTATAGTTTGTTTACATGGACAAAGAGAGAGAGAGAGAGAGAGAGAGAGAGAGCGAGAGAGAGAGGGATGGAGAGAAAGAGCAAGTACTTTGCTGCTGAAATCTTGTATTGAAATTTGAAAACATCCAGAGAAGATTCAATGCATGGTTAGAGATGCTCCACGTTTGGACGAAACTTTACCCCATGTTTAATTCCCATGAAACATTCCATAATGTAAATCAACTAAAACACGAAACATAGCAAACATCCATTTAAGCTTCAGAATTTAAAAAACATGGTCTGGGGAGTTATATTTCTAGGAGCAAGTTCAAGTGGTGAGACTTAAAATTTTTCTATTAAAATTACAGAGGAATCAAATTTGTTTAGCAAATTTGAGGATATAACTGACAAAAATTTGCAACATAAAGGTTGAAATCAAAGAGAGCAATGTATATAGTGTATAGCGTACAACCATCAACATGTACATATATTGAGTGTGGCTAAGCCTATATAAACTGCAGCTGCATCATTGGTCTGTCTGAATTTAAAAAATGGATTTACTCTTGAGCTTTGAGTTTTTAAAAATGCTGAATGGGACATATGAATGGATTTAATCTGCAGTCACAGGCAAGTGAATTTTTCCTTATGTCTCAAATGGAAGATAGGTTTTGACAGTAAGTGGGCCCTTTCTCTTATACTCTACTTAATGAATATCTACTTCCAAGCAAATTTCAGGGCAATTTTACAGACTAACTGTAAGTAAATAGTCATGTTTACACAGAAAGCTCATTCATTTATAGTCTATTCAAACTCTCTATTTGTATGTTTTGAATAATGGACTTTAATATTAATGGATGCTGGAGTTTAAGAAGTCAGAAAAAGTTAATAAACCTGTAACAGACTTTAAATATAAATACAGCTGACATGTAGTACTGACAAATGCATGATCAGTCAAGTCTGAATTCGTTCCTTCTCAGTATTAAACCACTTGGATCCACTGTCAGCAAGCTTCATAGACACACAAAAAATTTCAGTTGACTACTGGCCGAGCTTCATAGACACACAAAAAATTTCAGTTGACTACTGGCCAAGCTTCATAGACACACAAAAAATTTCAGTTGACTACTGGCCAAGCTTCATAGACACACAAAAAATTTCAGTTGACTACTGGCCAAACTTCATAGACACATTGTAACACCTCAGTGATACCACCCTCAGACTGTTTTTAAAGAGACCACTGATATCCAATCAGAACTAAGGTATATTTTAACACCAAGACAATCGGCTTTGCTGACTGGGGGCTTGGAGCTATTTAACCTTTAAATTGTCCATCGTTCTCCGGGATTAGTAATAATTCGGTAGGGGGCATGTGACAAGTGCATTAGCACAATAATATCAAATTGGTGTTTAATAACAAATTAGCACATTTATATCAAACTGGTGTTTAATAGTACATCAGTATAAAATATCAAATTGGTTCTGATTAAAAGCAAGCTCTAACAATGTAAATATAAAGAATTGCACAAAAAATTGAAATGGGATATGAGATTGTTTAAAAATCCCCAAACCTTGAAACAATTAGACATATTTAATTTGTATTGTATGTTGGCTTTTATTCATGATTATATATGATGCTATAGCCTTGATTGGAATTTTCTAGATTCAACTTTTACTTACAGATTGATGGAAATTTCCATTAAGATGACACAGTACTGGGGACCAATATAAGATTGTTTATAACAGGGGTCAGCAACCTACTGCATGCATGCCACAAGGTGGCACGTCAAGAGGTTTTGTGTGGCATGCGAAGGGCAGCCAAAAATCTTGATTTTAACAGTGTCACTCTCTTACTGATGGCACGTGCTCGTTCATTTTGTGATTAATCTGGAAAAAAGTGGCATGCTATGTAAAATAGGTTGCTGACCTGTTTTATAACTGAGAATGATATGGAAATGAACTTTTAACCCTCATCCTGGTTCTCAATTAGGTTTTTATATTAAGGTAGATTATATTGGACTTACCCATTCCTTCCTTAATATCTGAAGTAGAATCGGTCTTATTGTTGTGTTCAATTATAATCTGAGAGAATTTATTTAAATTGTTCTCTAAATTACAATGTGCTCAACCTCATTATTAAGTCTGGACTAAATCACTATTTTGGGATGATTTAAGGACATTTTTGATTCTATTATTGTAATACAGCAAGACTGTTGGCACATCAGCAATTCAAAATTGGAATTCATTCTGAACACTGCTGGAACTCATTCAGAATACTCCATACTTTTGGACCTGTGATAGAACTTTTAGGACTATTTGAAATTCAAGGGAAAAAATTATTTGTTGAATTTGATAAAACTTGTTTGTTTTCACTCTTTTCTGTTACTTAAAGACCATATTGTCGTAACACAAGATTTGGATTAAAAAATCAGGAGGAGCTAAGAATATCAGCTGTCAGTAGCATTGTACATGCTGAACTGTTGTCTAAAAAGGAAACTGATTAGCTATGCCTGACTGTTCTGACAGAGTAGTGTCATATGCCTGACTGTTCAGACAGACAAGTATTGTGTAATATACCTGAAAGTTGACAGATAAGTATAGTGTCATATGCCTGACTGTTCTGACAGACAAGTATACTGTGATATATCTGAATGCTGACAGACAAGTATATGCCTGAATATTCTGACATACAAGTATAGTGTCATATGCCTGACAGTTCTGACATACAAGTATAGTGTCATATGCCTGACTGTTCTGACAGACAATTATACTGTGATATGTCTGAATGATGACAGACAAGTATAGTGTCATATGCCTGAATATTCTGACATACAAGTATAGTGTCATATGCCTGACAGTTCTGACAAACAAGTATAGTGTCATGTGTCTGACTGTTCTGACAGACAAATATAGTGTCACACTGGTCAAAAATGTATCTGGTTGGTTTGAAAATCCTGTCTTATAAGTAAACTTAAAAAACCTGAGAATTGGTGCAAGATAAAAAAGGAGACTGCCTTACCCAGCTGCCACCCTTCCAAACTCCTGTCCATTATGCAGGCGATATGACATCCTGAAGTCCGAAGGGAACTGGCAGTCAAGAGCTCTCTCAGCTTCATCTAACTCCTGCTCACTGACTGGACCTGAATAAGACAACAATTCAATGTGGTTCTACATTTGCCACAGACTTATCCTATTATTGGGGGCCTTGAGTGGCCAAGTGGTCTAAAGTGCTCATCGTTACGGATCACTGCCATCTCACCTCTGTCTGCATGGGTTCTAGTCTCGACCAATGTGGGTATGTGAGAAAGCTTGCTAGTAGCTTCTTGTGGGTCAGTGGTTTTTTCCAGGGTTTTCCTGGGTTCTTCCTCTACCATTTATACTGGCCGCCATGTATAGCCTATCTTGTGCTGAAAAATGGCATTAAACCCTACAACAACAACATCCTATTATTGAAAACAGTGGCATAGCAAGACTGCATTGTCACTTAAAAGGCAGGCAATATTGTTGAGATTGCATCTCCTAAAGAGCAATTCCATTACATTACTGACGTCTGAAGAAAGTCCAGGATTCTACCAACGGACAGACTAGGGACTTTCCTATCATCTACCCATATGCCCAAATAATAACTATGTCATCCCAACCATTCTGAAATGTAACTAATCTCTGCTACCAGAGCTGTTTAAATGTGTCTATCAGTTACATTTCAAAACCAAACAAAAAAAACTGTGTTGATCCTTCTAGCATTTCTTGCATAGCATCCATTACTGTGTCAACCTGTTACATGTAGGGTATCACTGAGTCTAAGGTGTTAGTACTGGATTTAGGCACATCCTGGAAAAATGTCTGTTATCATTTAAATTATGTCTATATCTAGTTAGCATATAAACTGCCAGTAGCATTGAACAAACTCCAATGTTTTGCTGAAAGACATGTCTTCTGAACCTCAGTTCAAGAGGCAGTGTGACTGACACTAAAACTTCAGTTCATAGAGACAGTGTGATTGACACTAGAACCTCAGTTCAAAGAGGCAGTGTGATACTAGAACCTCAGTTCAAAGAGGCAGTGTGATTGACACTAGAACTTCAGTTCAAAGAGGCAGTATGATTGACACTAGAACCTCAGTTCAAAGAGGCAGTGTGATTAATACCAGAACCTCAGTTCAATGAAGCAGTGTGACTGACACAAGAACCTCATTTCAAAGATGCAGTGTGACTGACACTAGACAATGACAACAAAAGATCCATATTTTAAATTTCAGTGGGTGAGAGACTTAAAAAGAGTACATTATAGTATCTACCTACACCCACTCCCTCCAGCAGTTTGTAGGCCTCCTTGTGAGTTTAAAATTTTGACTAAACATATACCCATTATGTGTAGGGTATCACTGATTTTGAATGCTTTGAAAACAATTTATTACCAATTTTATGTCTAACTTAAATTTGGAAGACATTATGATGTTATCTTCAAAACAGAAGCAATAAAGCAATTTCCTTGTGCAAAGAAAATATCATTTAGAACAAATCCTAGCATGGGAATGAGGATGAATACCAACAAATTCTATCACACTGTACTTCCTGCATATGCAAAAGACTGCTGTGGCCAAAGGTACTTGTATTTATTAGTGAAGAAGGAAAACTACTGATAACACCCAGTCTTATTCTATAATTTAAAAAAAAATTTACACAAGCTGAAAAATTTCAGCTGTGATCTGCCCCCCCGACCTGCTGATTCTGTGGTAATTTTATTATCAAAATCTTTAAAATATATCACCTCTAGTTGTATAAGTATTAATCTGTTAATTATTTCTGAGCATACTGTTCCTTATCTGTGCATGAATATTTTTCAGTGCTTCCTTCTGAAAGGGTATAAGCATAGTTACCGTAGCTTTGTCAGCTTGAAGATACCGGGAAACTGATCTTTGTGGCTGTTACGTAGAATTTTCCAGAGATCACAGATACTATCTTCTGGATACATCTGCTCCAAAAAAGGAATTTTCACTAACATAAACTTATTTCCTGAATCAGTAGTTTACTGAGTACTATACCAGATTTCTTATCTGCTCCATAATGTTGTATTAGGGTTTTTAGTCTGTATATTCAGATACTAATACATCTGCTCCAAAAAAGGAATTTTCACTAACATAAACTTATTTCCTGAATCAGTAGTTTACTGAGTACTATACCAGATTTCTTATCTGCTCCATAATGTGTATTAGGGTTTTTAGTCAATCAATGCCATTGTCTGCTTGTACAGACAGAAGTATTCAAAATAAATATCTTTACTTCTTAATTTCATTTTTTTTCATCCTTATTTATTCAGTTTATCTTAACGCTGATATGGATATATGGTTTTGTAGCATATGATTCACAGAACTAAACTGATAGATAATAAAACGAAAATTTTATTTTACTTTTAAATTGACTGTATTTTAATTAGGCTCAGTATTCTGCCCTTTCTACATTTAATTTCGAAATACTGCGGAAAGGGAGACTGATCATCATGCCCTCTTTTTGTCAATCCAACATGTACATCAGACTCGTATTTAACACTATTTTCGGGCTCAAAATCACTCACTGGTATCTTCATTAACAATTTCCCAGCTCCAATAATCCAATATACTTCATAACTTTAAAAATCATTGTCATCATCACTATCACCAGCCATATATGGCGAACAAAAACGTAATGAACCATGCTGGGAATCAGACATTTTGGGTTTTCTAGGTGGCCCATATTTTATACACGCATTTGTAAAACTTCCTTCATGGAGGGTTCAAACTGAGCCACAATGCTTATTCCAGGGCACAACGTGCCATTCAAATTTAGTTTAACAACCATTTGTGTCATGCTTGAAGAACCCAGATGTGTCAATAGTTGCCTACCTGAAAAACAGATGTTGCAACAAGAATGGTTAAATAAAAATATATACTTCGTTGAGCACATTTTCATATACCGGACTTTCAAACTAAATTGCAGGAGTTCTCATACATCACCATTCTCCAAGTGTGCGAATTCGTACATATTCTGCACAATTCGTATTTTACAATTGCACACCCTGGCAGCATGTCTGTTTAAGTGCTTTATATATCAATGACTTTCAAGCAAAATTTTCTCTGTTGCTTTGCTAGTACTTCCTGTCTGTCACACAGTGAATAAGCTACACCGATTGCTGATTGGTAGTTATTATTTAACCTCAACTGGACAAGTAACCACCAATAAGATCTGAATGTAACATATTTTACCGTGTAATACACCGGTAGTGTAGCCTTTAAATCGACCTAAGTAGACAAAAATCAAATTCAATGTAGAAACTTCATGTAAAATTGGTTATTAAATGATGAGTAAAGTACTTCATTATATTCATTATGCACATGGAAAATGTTTGGAATGTATCCTTTATGCTGAACATGCTGCTGGGATAAGATAATTAGCATGGAATTGGGGGGTGGGGTGGGGGCAGATTACGAACCATGTCACTTTGTTTGAACCTGCAGACAGGGAGCATTCTCAATAGTCTTTTTTGTCTTTACTAATAATAATGAGTGCCTAGGACCGCAACTGCTGTTTCAGATTAATTATATATTTAAATAACAAAGCAATGAACTAATAATAATTATTCATAACTGCTGAAGACTAAATTAACTTATATATGGTAAGTATTGCTTGTTTATTGATTCTCCTTCTCTTGTATCAATATGTGTATCATTCCAGCAAATGCATTGATGCATCAATATATCGATCGTTTCACCCCTAATATTATATATATATATATATATATATATATATACATATACATACACACCACTCCCTTGATAACTAGCACACAACGGGGTCCACAAACATCAACCACGCTATAAGCGAGGGTGCGAGTTACTGAGGGACCTCCAAAAATTTAAAAAAATCGCTTGGACATCGAGAAAACAGCGGGGTGGTGGGGGTGGTGGTGTCGGGGTTAGGGAACTTCGCTGTTTAATGACTGAATCCTCATTTTACATTCATGTTGATAATAACTTTAATAATGCACTTTTTCTACTGAACTTATTCGTTATTCTGTTTAAATAACATTTGTTTTCAAAATGTCCAACATGTGAAAGATCGTTCCAACTGGTTTCAACAACCATTACGTTTACACGAAAAAGTGTGTATTACGTCAATGCTTTTTGTTTTCTTGATGAGTCTGGTTCCCAGAGTGGTATGGCATTGTATCCTGCCAAAGTGGGAGTGAAAAGAGCAGGGAACTAGACTAACTGTTGATACACCACCAAACAAGGTTACTTTTGTTCAAAAAGCAAGTGAAATTTTTGTGAGACAATCGTCTATGTCAAATCTCAATTTTTGTGCTGTTCAATTAGTACAGTATTGATATTGTGATTTCATTGGAAGTAATAATAAAACTTTTTATCATTCCTGAGGATATCTCAAAGTGCCAGTTCAAGAATTCTCTGAAACTCACTTGCCCACAATGGTCCGTATCTGTGAAACGAAGCTGTTTATTTTACGCAGTATAGTATTCTTTTTGCTTGGTTGCCGTGCTATCTTTGATCACAGTTACCAATGAGTCGGTTAATTTAAGGTAGTTTATGTTACATACTCAATAACATTTATAACAGTATTCAATTGATCAACTGAAGTGAGTTCACCCGACATACGACCGGGGCAGCTAGATTTTAAGTTTGTAGGATTTTCGTGCCTTTTAACTTTACTTTTATTCACCTCCATTATTTGATTCAAAAGACATAATTAATGTGATAATACAAAGGAGGCCAGCTTTTAATTCAGTGCAACAATGCAACAAATACTTCTGCAAGTCAGTTATCAAAACACGGTCAGCACCTAAATAGGTTCTCAGAGAAATGCTGGCGACATAGCTGTTATGGTAGATTGACACATTTTATGTTTAATTACAAGAGGACACATTGCATTTATGATGATTACACTTAAAATGAACTAGAAGATAGAACTAGAACACAAATTTCAATTGATATTTTAAAAAATGGGATCCACACCTGACCCCGCGTTATAAGCGGGTTTGCGAGTTATCAGGGCATGAGTTATCGAGGGAGTGGTGTACATATATGTCCTACTTGTGAATCAAATATTATCTACACAAACTCCACACTATATTCACCCTTTATGGACAATCACAAATTCATAGTTTTGTAAATCCAAAATTTGATCACCTAAGTCGTAGATTAATAATTATTTATTTTTGTGTAAAATTTATAAACAATGATCATCCATGGTGATAGATCCATTAAACCGATCATACTTGTTTAATTGCTATTCAATACTTCTTATTGATCACTCCCTTAAATGGTTATGATTTGTTCAAGTTATTAAAAATATCAATTTCCTTATGTCAGTTGTTTAAAATCAATCCACATAATTTTGTTAAATCCAGTGTTGGAATTTATGCACAAGAATTTGGTGTATGAATGAATCATTTTTCAACTGCAGTATAAATAAACATCTTATTACAAAAAATTACTTTTAGTGTCTTGATTATAATCTAATCCCAACCATGACCATCTTAATGACAATATTACTAGGTGGTCTTATTACTAAGCATCTTTACTATGCATTATGAAGATGGTCATGAATTTATCAATTTTATATCTCATTTCAAAAGCATATTATCTCCTTTTATATTCAAAACATGTGCATCAAACAAGTGTGCTCTTAATTACTGGACAAAGTAACAATTTTGTAAATACTATATGATTGAATGGTTGGTATAACATTCTGTTATGGGTTAAAATAATATGCAAATGTTTATTTATCTATTTATCTATTTACACAACCTTGAGTATGGATCATGCAAGTTTCCAACTATGGAAATCAAGGACTTCAACACTGAAAAATTAATAGGATTCTTGCCTAAATTTTGTTGTCGAAATGGTTGATAAAAAGACAATTCTGTTATAAATTCCTCAGACCTGGCAACAAACCTACTGTTTTCTAATGATTTACAAGAAGTTGAAACTAACATGGCCATTGCCCCACTGCTAAAATGCCTGAAAATTTTTTAACTGTGTGTAAGTACAACTGTATAAAGTAAAGCATGGGCAATAACTCTGTAAAACATAATTCAACTCTTTCTTGTAGTTGCTATCATTTAAGATCTTTTCTAACTTGGAACTTAACAACAATTTTGAGTGGAATCAAACAAATCTGTCAATGCCCGAGTTTTCTACCAAGGGCCAATAACTCTGTATGGTCCAAATCTGCTGATAATTAAAGTTTTTTTTAACACTATTCAGATTTATTTTTTAATAGCAAATGAAACAAAACATATGGCAGCTGGAATATAAATATTATATTAACTGAATGCCTATTCAAAGAAGATCAAGGGCCAGAAGTCTGTAACAAACCTGGCAATAATTTATCCAAGACCTTTGTGAGGTTAAGCTTCACAGCAAATTTGAATGGAAGAGTGTTCGTAAGCCATTATGTACATCTAATCAGAGTTGATCATGGGCCATAACTCTACAGAAATGGTTAAATCTTTTCATTAATGAACTTATCCAAAACTTTGCTGACATAAATTTTCTTAGCAAATTTAGCAAAATCAAACAAAAAAAGGAAATTGTACAGTGTTCATATGCCTGTGTGATGTCTATTCTATGTCCATCAAGGCTGCAACTGTGCAAAAATGTTTTATAATTTACCTAATCTTAGGATGAAGCTTCCTAATAAATCCAGTTGAAATACAAAAAGAAAATGAATAATACAGCATTACCATGCCAGAAGGATAATAAAAAAAGGTCCATAACTCTGTAAAATATGCTAAGTGTAAATGCATTCACAAGCCAGAGGTATAATAAGAATAGACCACAAAGGACCATAACTCTGTAAAATATGCTAAGTGTAAATCCTAAACTCTAAGTTGATCAAAGAAAATAACTCAAGGACACGCTTGATGTTATCATCCTTTGAAATGATTTAGTAAGCCCTTGTTGTGATAAAGCTCACGGCAAATGTGGCTATGCTATCAAGTTCACAAGCTATACATGAATGACTAGAGAGATGCCATCTTTTTTAATGTCCCATCGCCTCAGTGGCATGAAATAATAATTTAACATAATCTCCCAGTTTTCATTTCATGACAGACTATTGGTTATATTGGGTCATAAGTATTAGGAAAGATCTTGGCATTCCGAGATAATGTACAGCATCTTGGTCAAGTTTAATTATCATAAAAAATATAGTGCAAAAAACTAATGTACATCAACGTTATGACTATTATGGAGGATAATAAAAGACATAACAATGCAGATGTTGTTGGTAGTATCAGCATTATCTTGTCGCTGTTGGTAGTGTCAGTATAACGAAGATGCTGTTGGTAATGACAGCAATATGATCGAATGGTCTTCAAACAGTAACTAGAAAGAGCAAAATCATTATTTTTTGGTATAATTGAAAAATATAATTTATTTACCTAAAATATAAAGTAAAAGAATTAAAAATAACTTACAGTATGGTTAATGAATTCATAAAGTCCTAAAGGTTCTATCAACATCAAAAGTCTTGAGTAATCTGAATGAGTTCCACAGGTATTCCGAACGATAGTCATTATTGTACTGATGTGTCAACAGACCAGCAGAAATTACTACAATATAATCTCAAATGGTCTTTAAATGAATTCACAGTAATTCCAATAGTTATAAATCCAAACATCTTTAAATGTTTCAAGCACTGCCATTCCAACAAATGATTAAATAAAATAAATAAATTCCTCTCAATATAACTCTTCCAAGACTGACAGTACTACTAAGAATGCTCAATTCCATGCATTAATTATCTTACATAAAATGCTAAGTTGTAATTACTAAAGCATAAAGATGGTTCAAAGACTCATTTTGTTTACATAGCACATTAAACCAGTAAACAAGGGTCACTAGTTAATCAAGAATTAGGTCAGTCTAGCATTTTTAGAAAACCATGACCTCCATTTACATCATATGATGTTTTATATACAGTACATCTCAACACTGTAACTTACGGATGAATCTTCGCATCTGAAACATGACTCATCTCATAGTAAAATCTCATTTATAAAGAATATTAGTGTTATTAACTAAATATCCCTTTTGAACTATAATTATGAATGATAATATTCATAATATAGGTATACATAACACAATGCAGACCATCTTATGAATATTCAGTATTTCAGGTCCATTTGTATTATGCTGTTCATATAAGAGATAAAAGTGAGCCATGTTATAAGTGAGGTCCCCTTATTGTTATGTATATTTAATTTGTATTTATTATCTTTGTCTCGATGATAATATGTTATGTATAACTGTATTTTGGACTTTTCCAAAATCAAGTTTATTGTGTACCTGACCATTAACTTTTATTTTGCAAACAAATAATACATAGTCAACATTTTTCTATGACTGTATGTTAAATATTAAGATCTTATTCAACAGAAGTAAACATTGTTTATTTGGGTCTGGGTCTAGGATGCTGGAATTCCCCATGATAAACCTGTCTGCCTTATGTTTCTCATGATCTTTATTATAATTTTAGTAACAGATTTTATCTTGTTGTCAACTTAGAATTTCCTAGAAATTAACTTTGACCCTCATCCTAGTTCTACTTTTGTGTATTAGATTTTTTTATAATGTTGTTTACATGAGAAATTACTTATTCTTTCCTTGATATCTTGAAGCAGAATCAGTCTTGTTGTTGTGTATTGATTTTCATTTGGGTGAAATTATTTATTCAAACTATTATTCACTGGAAATACAAAGTGCTCGTCAATATTATTCTTGGACTGGAACATTTATCTGAATTATAGTGATTTCAGACAAAAATATATTTGGATTATATTATACATCAAGACTGTTAGTGCATCACCACACTACAGGACACTGGCACATTAGCATATTCAAGACTACAGGCACATCAATATATTCAATACTGGAATTTAAAATGAAATAACACTGGAATTCATTGGAACTTTATACATTAGGACTTGTGATACATCTTTCAGGACTACCTGGGATTTAATTTGCATTACTGTAAGTTCTTTTACAATTTTCACTTTGTATTCTAGGGATTCTAGGGAAATAAATTATTTGTTGAATTTTACACAATTGTTGGTTTTCTCTCTGTTCTGTTACTTAGTTTAAGACAAGAGAGTTGAAATATTATACTGATATATATATATATATATATATATATATATATATATATATATATATATATATATATATATATTCTCATAAGGACATGTCATAAACAATACATAAACCACAACAACAGAGTGCTTCATGACAATAAACAAAAATCTAAAATCAAGTGAAATAAATTAAGTAACAATAATAGAACAAAATTTTATCAACTTAATGGGATCCAATGACCAATTTTAAGAGAGGTAAGGTTATACCGAGGGACCACTATTTATGAGGCACACATAAAAAAATTTTAACTTAAGAAAGAACCAAACTTTTACCATCATCTCCTATAACACTCATTTTCCAAACTTGTATCATCATTCTCTCAAACAAGGCAGACACTAGTTTCTAAAATTTTTCTCAGTTACTACTGCCAAGTGTGAACAACTATGCCTTATCCTCACTTGACATGTAAAAGGAAATGAGTAACATTATCTGTTAAAAATCTATATCATCAAGTTTCAAAACTTTGCCCAATCCATTGTAAATTACTCTCAAAATAATGCTGTCACTTCCAAGCCAAGTCATAGACAGTAATATCCATGCATATAAAAGCTGATCAATATGTAATTTGGTTCATGGTTGAGGATGAAGTTCATACTAAAAAAAAGCATGAAATGTTAAGGATTTTATTTTGTTTTTCAGTAATATGATTATTACAGTAATATGATCTTGGTTCCTAAATCACATCTTGTAGTCAGCATCAAAACAGGGAACGGTATCATGACCACACCCATACACTTGTGGTTTTACTTCAACTCCCTTGGATTCTTCGTCTCCTCTTCACAGTCCTCTCTCTCGCTGTACAAGTAAACCAAAAATATCCTAATACTGACACTAGTCATACCAACAGTGATTAGTGTATAACTTACCTTTAACTGTGGTCCAAATCTGGGGACATTTTTCCCTCATGTACTTTTCAATCTGTGACCATGCTTTCTTGATCTTCTTATAGCAGTGTATGTTATGTCCATACTCCTTGAACAGTTGTTCAAATTGCTGCTTCCAGCTCAGACCCTCTTGACACCTGAAAACAAGAAATGAAGTGCCCAGATATATGTATATACAATCAAACCTGTCCTAACAGTCATCTGAGTTCAATGGTCACCTGGTCACAATGGCCATTCTAATTCACCCCCTCCCAGCAAATTTTCTACAAAAATGTCATGTAATCAGTTGTCTGTGGTCAGTGACCATTTGTTTCTTAACCAAGCAGTTGTTTCACCATGTCATCCACAATTGGTGGCCATATGTTTCTTAATCAAGCAATGGTTTCACACTGCCTTCTATGGTTACTGAAGCATATCAGCAGTGACCGCCTCAATAATGCAAATTAAACTTCTCTTTGCTTGATGAGCAAGGCATGGTATATATGAAGGTATATTACATGAATCAATAGCTGTTGGAAGCTTCTTTTCATTCCCAAATCATCAAAGATCTCTCATAAAAACTCTCTTTTGATTGATGAATTGGAGCAACTGCTTATCCATCAATTGTTTGAAGTGTAAACACCTGTTTTCATGCCTAGCTACATTAGCTGACCTTGCAAAAAAGTTTGACGTCCTGTTTCCCAATCATAGGTAAAGTTTGGATGTGAATTATAGGAATTTCTAACATTTTATTAAAACTTTGATTATTATGACAATGATAGGAGAATCAGTGTGTGTGTGTGTGATTTGGATTTTTAACGTAGCTTTAACAATTTTTCAGTCATATCGCTATAATGTCTGCAGTGTGGCAGTTTATAGTGATGTCTAGCACTGGGGCATAATGCCGCAGACATGTAGCATGATGTCCCACCCAGTCACATTATCCTCACACCAGGCCGACCAGTCCTAACACTAACCTCTTAATGCTGAGCGCCAAGCAAGGTAGCTGTTAGCACCATTTTTGTAAGTCTTTGGTATGACTCAGCCGGGGATTGAACCCACAACCTCCCGCATCCAAGGCGGACACTCTAACCACTAGGCCACCAGAGTCAGGAGAATCAGTGGTGATGTAATGTACTTGAGGGATCTGAGTGTGGATACAGTAATCTTGTGTGGAGCTTTGTTTTGATAATAGTATTACTAATAATGTTAATGCTGTTTGGTGAATAGTACATGCATTTATCATGAACCAGGTTTGAGAGATGAACCTACCTTCAGATGTCACCTGTCTACAAAGGACATTTTAGCCTTTTCCCATGGATGGCAACTGTAAACAGGACCAACTCTACACATGTACACACAAATACACAGGTATGCAAAATAATCTACACATACAAGACTGTTGAAACTTAATTATGTGATTGAAAACAATTACATAGCAAATTTATTAAATGTTCTAAGCTTACACTTCCTCGAAGGTGCTGACACTAGAATGCATGAAAAGAATTTCAGGGAATTCAAGATGAGACGATTTCTTCCTTTTAACTGTCCAGTGCTGAAACCATCTCTATATTCTTCATTAATAACAAGATTTTCAAATCAGCTGCTGTGATGGATATACGGAATGCCAGATAGGTACATTTTTATTTAGGACAAAGTAGACATCAATATTAGTCTTTTGGTGAAACCCCATGTTATAATGATCATCCATTCTGAGAGAGTAAATATAACAAGACTTTTAAGACAGTCACTTATGGCAGGCATAATGGATGTACAACTGGCACCATTTTAATTTAGGACTTTGTGAAAAGCCCACTATAATGATCATCCATTCTCTTTCAAGATAGATTGGACACGATAAGAAGACTTCTGGTGACCCTCCACCCATATGACTTTCTGTGCAAGTTAATTTTTTAATAATAAGATTTTTAAGATGGCTGTCATGGAGGCCATATTGGACATAATATATCAACAACATTTCTATAACGGACAAGCTAGACTTGATATGACAAGCTAGACTTGATAGGAACACTTTTAGTGAAAACCCAATGTTGATATGACCATCCAATCTGGTGGAGTAGTGATAACCAGATTTTCTATTTTCAAGATGGCTGCCATGGTGGCCATATCGGATGTCAGACTGGCACCAGTCTACAACATTATAATGAGGGAGTACTGGATCATGTACCTTGTTATAAGACAGTCTCATTATAAGGTGATATACCACATGTCTGTCATTATAATTATAGGTTACTGCATTTGTATGGGACAATATGAATGAGTTTTTCAGATGGATATAATGCATGACCTTGGGAGTGCAGTATATCCATCCGACAAAACGAGTTCATATGTTCCCATACAAATGCAGTAACCTTTTTATTATATGCTCATTTTCTTATTCTACTCAAGGCTTAATTATATAAACAAAAATACACTACAAGAAACAAAGTAACTGAATTTACGATATATTCCAAACTAAATACACAAGCGCAGATTCATCATTACACAACAACATTATTAATGTGCACAAAACTCCACCCAGGTCCATCTGAACTTAATTGTGTGCTAGACATAACTTTTTTAAGAAAAAGGCATTTTGGTCTACTTAAAATTGAAATTTGGAGTCATTGTGAATGAATGTGCATTGCAACAACTTTTCCATTTGATCTGGAATTAACAGATTTTGGTATTTTTGTTGATTCAACGAAATTTTGTGATTATGGACTGGATTTATCTACATGTAGTACATTGGATTTCAGCAGCGTCTGTGTCAATTCTACATGAAATACATCGGATTGAAGCAGCAAGAGAGAAGCGTGTTGACATCCGCAAGTGTTTCTGTTCTGTCATTGAATGTTTGAAATCATAATGTGGGAAAAATATGAAGTCTTTCAACTGCAATTATCGAAAAGATGCTATGGAATTTAATGCTTATTTCACTTTGAGTGCAGTAAGGAGGATGTAATTGCACCTGGAATACAGTCAAAAATTACAGTATAATTTCGAAATGTGTAATCAAGCTTGAGAACCCATGACATAGCTCATGTAATTCAGATTTGCAGAACTAAGAAAGTACATTTTGAGGAAATTCAGGATGTCAAACTGTAAGTATATTTTTTGCCATTCTTATTACCAGCTAAAGAAGGCAGTTTATGCCTTGTCACTTGCATGTTATTTGTAAGGACCCTGTCTGGCATCTATAGCTAGCCTAAATCTGAAACACTGTATCAAAAATGTTAATGCAGAATGTGCCAAAGCAGCTGGTATGTGGCAGTCCACGAAACATCTCTTTTAGTTCATTCAGAAACAAATTTAATCAACCAAAACATAAAGCGTCTACTACGAGTGTATATGATATGTTTACAAAGTAGTTCCTAATACACTACTGGGCACACAGGAGTTCAATATGAAGTTGTGCACGAGATCAATATTGTAAGATATTGCATGATTCTGACAATGTAAAGTTAATGGCAAAAAAAATGAGCATATAACAAATGAGGGAATACTGTATCAAGTACTTTATTATAAGGCAGTCTCATGATAAGATGATATACCATATAGCTGCCATGTACAGCATCATAATGGAGTACTGTAATGTGTACATGTACTTTGTTATAAGGCAGTCTCACTATAGGATGGTATACTATATGACTGCCATGGACAACATTATATAAGGGCCCAGCCCGGGGCTATAATCAGTCCTGAAGCACTCAGTGCATAGGTGACTTTAATCCATGGACACATTATACAAGGGAATACATGTAGTTCATTTTATGGCAGTCCCATTATAGTATAATATATGGCTGCCATGAACAGTATTATAACAGGGAAAAACATGTACCTCATTTTATGGCAGTCCCATTATAGGATGGTATAATCTATGGCTGCCATGAACAGTATTATAACAGGGAAAAACATGTACCTCATTTTATGGCAGTCCCATTATAGGATTGTATAATCTATGGCTGCCATGAACAGTACTATAACAGGGAAAAACATATACCTCATTTTAAGGCAGTCCCATTTTAATATGGTAATAATCTATGGCTGCCATGAACAGTATTATAACAGGGAAAACATGTACCTCATTTAATGGCAGTCCCATTATAGGATGGTATAATCTATGGCTGCCATGAACAGTGTTATAATGCAGGAGGGCTGCAGGAGGGTTTCAGCTGTTCCTTTTTAAAGGTATCTGCGTTGTCAAAATAACACTTAAATGTGCAACTCTGTGATCACATTATGCTATCATCAATATGACATCAATTTTACCAGAACGTATGTCAGTACTATGAGTTCCATTCACTAACAGACTCTTTTCTTGATGATCTTCAAGTGCATATCTGAAGAATGTTGTAAATATCTATTCTACCACATATAACTGCTTGTAAGTTGGTTCCAAATGCAAACAACATAAACCCTGATCTGCCATCTCATGATGTACCAGCCAACCAGGGACTGTGCTGATTACCAGCCAACCAGGGACTGTGTTGTTTGTTTTGCTGATTACCAGCCAACCAGGGACTGTTTTTTGTTTTGCTGATTACCAGCCAACCAGGGACTGTGTTGTTTGTTTTGCTGATTACCAGCCAACCAGGGACTGTGCTGATTACCAGCCAACCAGGGACTGTGTTGTTTGTTTTGCTGATTACCAGCCAACCAGGGACTGTGTTGTTTGTTTTGCTGATTACCAGCCAACCAGGGACTGTTTTTTGTTTTGCTGATTACCAGCCAACCAGGGACTGTGTTGTTTGTTTTGCTGATTACCAGCCAACCAGGGACTGTGCTGATTACCAGCCAACCAGGGACTGTGTTGTTTGTCTTGCTGATTACCAGCCAACCAGGGTCTGTGTTGTTTGTTTTGCTGATTACTTCTAACAAACTGCACAGGCCCAGATATGCTGGCACATCATGTAACAGCAGATCTGGATCTATGTAGTTTGCAGTGTTATGTTTTAATGGCACTTTTAACACATTACTGGCATTATCATCCTGAGGAGATAGGAGCTAAGTGCCTTTGCCAAGGACACACTGAGGCGGCCAACCCAGATTGGGGAAAAACTAATGCAGCTAACCCAGGCTGGGGACAAACTAGTGCAGCCAACCCAGGCTGGGGACACATCGAAGCAGCCAACCCAGGCTGGGGACACATCGAAGCAGCCAACCCAGGCTGGGGACAAACTAATGCAGTCAACCCAGGCTGGCCCCATCTTATAAGAAGGTATATAAAGTACTTAAATTTTGAGGGCAATCTGTGAAAGGCAAATTATTCCATACTTTTCTATCAGGATAAATATTTAAAAAATACACACCAAACTATAATTTCTCAAGTGAGTTTGAATTGCTTGGGCCTTAGATACATAAAAATATTAATTTTTCAAAAAGTTAAATAACACCAACATATGACAAGCAATCATCCTTTATATGTAAGTACAACAGGCAATACAGTCTTTGACATCTAGTTTTAGTGTTGCACCTAAGATCCCAAGGGGAAGGGACAGTGACTCCCACCTCTAAATTTGGGGGACACTCAACATTTTAAATGGGCAATGAATAACAGTAGTACATAATGCACTAGTAGTTCTAAAAAATGACATAATCATATTTGCTTTGACAGTTTTGCTACTTTTACTTTGTTGTATGCAGTGTACTATCATATATTCCTTGGATGCATACATTATTGCAATAAACATTTTATCATGTGATCCAGTAACTCATGAAAACATTAAACTGTTTGACTATCTGGGTAACCTGAAATGAACTCTACCAGGGATTTTCTGTTCTGGATCTTGCTCTCATTTAAATCTAGTGTTCACTCATTTTCTATCAGCATTTATAAATAATAAATACCCATTTTTCTCAGTTACTTTTCTTTTTGAATTAACAAATAATTAATTAATAACAAATTGTGTATCTGCATAAATTTAGTCAGTTGTCATTAATTATACCTTTAAATAAATTAACTCTTTATATCCACAGGTGTGACTTTAACCTTGAAAAATACATTACACTGGCTGCTGTCAAAGACTAGCTTGCAACTCAGCCAACTCTCACAAACCATAAACATTTTGATTTCCATATATCATTTTACATTGGATATTAATTGCATTCTTTTTTTACTTCTGGGGATATTGGCCATTCTGAGCATTAATGCAGACATGGCTGGATGACCAAAAAATAAAAGTTGCATGCATAATTTTGGGTTTTTTTTCCTGATGAGAAAGTGGGGGGGGGCACAAAACAAAGGGATGAAGATTTGGGGGACACAGGACATAACATTGCTGGGACCTATGATCCTGCACCAAAGACACAACTCTGGCATACACATTATGAAATTAAAGATTTTGTTTATTACTGTTCACAGTTAGATGTGTATGTTATTCAATCCCCTACCTCACACTCAGACCCACCCTCTAGCAGAGTGGATACAAGTTCCTAGACTATTGTGTAGGATCATATTCCAGGGATGCTGAAGTCTATCTCTGGTACTGAATAAGACTACATGTATCAATGACCTAGCAAAAAGTTTTTAAAGTTTTATGCATAAAGGCAGTTCCAGCTGGAGCGAACAAAATATTAAATAGTGTGCTCTCCCATTATAAGACCCTTCATCATAACATGGTACATGTTATAAGGTGATTATGATCATGGATCCATTTCATTAAGTGATAGTAATTATTATGTATTATGTACCTCATTATTAGGCATTCTCACCATAAGGCATTACGCTCTATGGAATTGATGGACAGTATTATAATGAGGGAGCACTGGACTATGATCTTGTTAACAAGAAATCTGAAAATTTACATGCACACAAATTCATAAGTTTGTCCATATGTTTGTCATTAGTAGTTTCTTGAATCAAAATCTCAGTAAATTTAATAAAATTCGTAAAGTCAAGAAAGTTGTAAGCATATTGCAGTGTGCTAAAAAAAAAACTCATACTGGGGTAAATTACCCTAAAACCTTATCCTGTACCCTAAATATTACAGATTTTCCCTTCCTGCCACAACACAGGGGTTCCAAAATGAGCCCTTGACAGTATGTAACAAAAGTACAATGAACAGAATATTACATGCCTCATCAATCTTTAATAGTCTTAACTAAAAATTTTGTGCAGAAATTGCTTTTCTTCTTTAAGTCAGAGTGACCATGGTTCTTCTTTTACCTTCTTAAACCAAAATTGACAGGTTTCTTCCTTACTCCAAGTGTAAGTCATCCACAAAGTTTGGTCCAGTTATGTCATGCTGAACTAATGTTATTGCATGGAAACCATTTTTATTCTTTTAGTCACAGTGACCTTGGCTTTGACCTTTGGACATAAAATTAATACATTTGTTCTTCTTATCCCATGTACAAGCCATCCATAAAGTTTGTTCCAGATATGTGGTGAAGAACAAATGTCATTGTGCAGAATTACTTTTATTCTTTTAGTCACAGCTTCCTTTGACCTTTGACCTTTTGACCCTATGATTGAAAGGTTTCCTTCTTACCCCAACAATGCACAAAGTTTGATAAAAAATAGATCATGAAGTCAAGTTATTGTGTGGAAACCACTTTTCTTCTTTCAGCCAGTGACACTGACTTGGTTATTCCTTACCCAAAGTGCCAGGAATCCACAAAGTTTGGTAACTATATGTGGTGGTTTCTGTCTGGGTTTTGTGGGTTTAACGCCATTGTTCAGCATAGGATGGCCTATACATGCATGGTGGCCAACAGATTTAGTGGAGAAAGAACCAAGGAAAACCCTGTGAACAACCACTGACCCACAGGAAGCTACTGGCAAGCTTTCTCACATACTCACATTGGTCAAACTGAGACTCAAACTCATGCAGACAGCAGTGAGACATGTGATTGATCTGTACAGGTGATATCGAGTGCCTTGGACAACTTGGTTACCTATGGCCCCTCTAGATGGTGGAGAACTTACGTTATGGAGTGGAAACCATTTTGATTCTTTCAGTCATTGTGTCTTTTACTTTCGATCTAATGACCCCAAAATCATTACAATTCTTCTGTATCAGAGGTGCAAGTCATCCACAAAGTTTGGTGACTGTAGCTGATGCAGAACTTTTATTGTGCTGAAACCATTTATCTTTTTTCAGTCACACTGACCTTGACCTTTGAGGTCTTCACCCTAATATCTGAAGGGCTCTTCCTTACCCCAAGTGTTAAGTCATCCACAAGTTTAGATGCTGGACAAACTAACTGTAACAGTGTATCCATTTCATCACATGCTAGCATGTCATGTTTTAACTATTACTTCATGTACAGTGTAAGCAAAATCCACATATCTGAAAGGAAATATGTGGTACACAATATACATTATTGCTTCGTAAAATTTTCTTCTTTTGCCAATCTTTCCATGTATTGGACCTGATTAACTATGAGACTTTGCATATTCTGAAGCTGTAGATTGGTAATGTGAATTTCACTTTAAGAAAGCAGTAAATGAAAGTTCACCATGGCCCTCAACAATACAGGATTATTTGGTCAAAGTGTTGGAATGAGACGTTTAAAAAAACTGACAGGTGCTGATACGTGCAAAGCCTGGCATGTTTGGCATCATCAACAACAAAGTGAACACTATTCTTGCTGTGGATATATTCCATAGAATTTTATGAGGCAGACAATTACAAAGGTTACTGTGTTTCTTTCTTTCTTGGGTATATATTAAAAAATCACAACATCATACTCTTTGTAGTGAAAGGACTTAATCTTTAATTGTTCTTTCAAACAAAGATTGTGACACAATGACTTACTCATTTTGCAGGAACCAAAACTTGCACTGTCGTCTCCAGAGGACATCATCACAAGCTATTGATCGCAGTCTCTGACAAGCCTTGATACAGCTATACCAAAACAATAACCTCACATATTAATGTAATAATTAAAAAATTTTGCTTATGATTTGGGGATGGGGGATATTTTAATGAGTGAATACTTACACAGTTAAAATACATGTGACAACTACTATTTACAGAATAGAATCATGTAATAATTACTATATACTTTTTGAATCATGCAATACTTACTAATTACAGTACAGATTTATATAATAATTACTCATTACAGTACAGAATCATGTAATAATTACTAATTATAGTACAGAATAATGCAATAATTACTATTTACAGTACAGAATCATGTAATAATTACTATTTACAGTACAGAATCATGTAATAATTACTATTTACAATACAGAATCATGTAATAAATACTCATTACAGTACAGAATCATGTAAGAATTACTCATTACAGTACAGAATCATGGAATAATTACTCATTACATTAGAGAATAATGAAATAATTACTATTTACAGTAAAAAGAATAGCATCATGCTTAATGATAGCTAAGATAACTGTATAGGAAGGTGTATAGCAGGAAGGACATCATACCAGAGGAGACAGGAGTATGTGTATGTTTGTAGCAGGAATCACAATAAGACACAGGATACAAAAAACTGTATGTGTATGTGTATATAATAGCTGGAAGGCCAGAATGACACAGGAGACAGATAACTGTATGGGTATGGGTATATAATAGCTGGAAGGACAGAATGACACAGGAGACAGATAACTGTATGGGTATGGGTATATAACAGCAAAGGACAGAATGACACAGGAGACAGATAACTGTATGGGTGTGGGTATATAATAGCTGGAAGGACAGAATGACACAGGAGACAGATAACTGTATGGGTGTGGGTATATAACAGCAAAGGACAGAATGACACAGGAGACAGATAACTGTATGGGTATGAGTATATAATAGCTGGAAGGACAGAATGACACTGGAGACAGATAACTGTATGGGTATGGGTATATAATAGCTGGAAGGACAGAATGACACAGGAGACAGATAACTGTATGGGTGTGGGTATATAACAGCAAAGGACAGAATGACACTGGAGACTGATAACTGTATGGGTATGGGTATATAATAGCTGGAAGGACAGAATGACACAGGAGACAGATAACTGTATGGGTGTGGGTATATAACAGCAAAGGACAGAATGACACATGAGACAGATAACTGTATGGGTATGGGTATATAACAGCAAAGGACAGAATGACACATGAGACAGATAACTGTATGGGTATGGGTATATAACAGCAAAGGACAGAATGACACATGAGACAGATAACTGTATGGGTATGGGTATATAACAGCAAAGGACAGAATGACACATGAGACAGATAACTGTATGGGTATGTGTATATAATAGCTGGAAGGCCAGAATGACACTGGAGACAGATAACTGTATGGGTGTGGGTATATAACAGCAAAGGACAGAATGACACAGGAGACAGATAACTGTATGGGTATGGGTATATAACAGCAAAGGACAGAATGACACAGGAGACAGATAACTGTATGGGTATGTGTATATAATAGCTGGAAGAATAGAATGACACTGGAGACTGATAACTGTATGGGGGTGTGTACATATTAGTTGGAATGACAGAATGACACTGAAGATATATAATGCCATGTTTACATGTACAGCTGGAAGGTCAGCATGATATAGGAGACTGATAACTGTATCGGTGTGTGTATGTGTATAGATGGAAGGATAATATGATACAGTAGACAGATAACTGTATGGGTGTATGTATGTGTACAGATGGAAGGACAATATGATACAGTAGACAGATAACTGTATGGGTGTGTGTACGTGTATAGATGGAAGGACAGTATGATACAGAAGACTGATAACTGTATGGGTGTATGTATGTGTACAGATGGAAGGACAGTACAATACAGAAGACTGATAACTGTATGGGTGTATGTATGTGTACAGATGGAAGGACAGTACAATACAGAAGACTGATAACTGTATGGGTGTATGTATGTGGTATAGATGGATGGACAATATGATACAGTAGACTGATAACTGTATGGGTGTATGTATGTACGTGTATAGATGGAAGGACAATATGATACAGGAGACCGATAACTGTATGGGGGTATGTATGTATATAGATGGAAGGACAGTACGATACAGTAGACTGATAACTGTATGGGTGTATGTATGTGTATAGATGGAAGGACAGTATGATACAGTAGACAGATAACTGTATCTGTGTGTGTATGTGTATAGATGGAAGGACAGTACAATACAGAAGACTGATAACTATATGGGTATGTGTATAAACAGAAGGACCATATAACACAGTCTAGGTAGATAACTGCATGGGTAGTTATATGTGTGTAAATTAAAGCACAGCAGAACACAGGAGACAGATAATGTATGGGTAGGTATATGTATGTAAATGCATGGACAGCAGAACACAGGAGACAGACAACTGTATGAGTAGGTATATGTGTGTAAATGAAAGGAGAGTACAACACAGGAGACAGACAACTGTATTGATAGTTATATGTGTGTAAATGAAAGGAGAGTAGAACACAGGAGACAAATAACTGTATGGGTAGCTATATGTCTGTAAATGAAAGGACAGTAGAACACAGGAGACAGACAACTGTATGAGTAGGTATATGTGTGTAAATGAAAGGAGAGTACAACATAGGAGACAGACAACTGTATTGATAGTTATATGTGTGTAAATGAAAGGAGAGTAGAACACAGGAGACAAATAACTGTATGGGTAGCTATATGTCTGTAAATGAAAGAACAGTAGAACACAGGAGACAGACAACTGTATGGCTAGGTATATGTGTGCAACTGAAAGGACAGTAGAACACAGGAGACAGATAACTGTATGGGTAGGTATATGTGTGTAAATGAAAGGATAGTAGAACACAGGAGACAGATAACTGTATGGGTAGGTATATGTGTGTAAATGAAAGGACAGTAGAACACAGGAGACAGATAACTGTATGGGTAGGTATATGTGTGTAAATGAAAGGATAGTAGAACACAGGAGACAGATAACTGTATGGGTAGGTATATGTGTGTAAATGAAAGGACAGTAGAACACAGGAGACAGATAACTGTATGGGTAGGTATATGTGTGTAAATGAAAGGACAGTAGAACATAGGAGACAGATAACTGTATGGGTAGGTATATGTGTGTAAATGAAAGGACAGTAGAACACAGGAGACAAATAACTGTATGGGTAGTTATATGTCTGTAAATGAAAGAACAGTAGAACACAGGAGACAGACAGCTGTATGGGTAGGTATATGTGTGCAACTGAAAGGACAGTAGAACACAGGAGACAGATAACTGTATGGGTAGGTATATGTGTGTAAATGAAAGGACAGTAGAACACAGGAGACAGATAACTGTATGGGTATTGTATGTGTATGGCTGGAAGGAAAGTAAGATACAGAAGACAGATAACTATATGGGTATGTGTATAAATAGAATGACCATATAACACAGGAGCAAGATAACTGTATGGGTAGTAGACCTGTGAAAAGTTTAGTTAAAATTTACCATCAATCTTAATGATCAGTTATCTGGTTCCCAATCCATGGGAAATTGTCTTAAATGTACACAGACCTGAACTGCTTTGTCGTAGGTTGATGCTGGTACAAATGGCTTTGGTCAAAGCGTACAAGTTGGGGCATATTTTGCAAGTCAGATCTGTATGAAGGGGTGACTTATCATCAGTGTGTCAGAGTTGCATTTTGAAAAATAAATAAGCCCAACTGGATCAACTGATAGATAGATAGGAAGATAGGAAAATTAACAAAAAATCTTTTTAAGATATACGTGCATTGTTGAATATAATATGTCACAAATAAATTGACAACTTGCAATTTGTTCTAATTAAATCCACTAAAATCCACGGTGCTTGATATTTGATCCATGTATATGATAAATCCATGAATTCAATTATACGTCACACAGCAGCACAAAAATTGTTCAAAATGATCAGATTCACACTATCCTGTTATATACTAATTCCACACATCTTACAAAATAAACAATAAAAGTTAAGGCCACATTTTTTAAATTCAAAGTATCCTATAAATGTCACTATATGATGTCGTCTGGTACAAAGTCCAGTAATACATCCTAATTCTCTGATGAAGTTCTGAAATCCTCCATCACCATCTAGTAAATCGTCATGGTCTAACCACTGTAAGTATCGCCTGACTCCCTTTCCTTGGCCTCACTGTAATATGTGGGTGCTTATTTAGAGACTGAGCTTGGGCTCTACAGGTAACACTCTGATTATACAGTTTATGAAATATATGAAAGGTTGTAGCTGAACACGTGTCAATTGTGTGGCAAGATCAAATAATTACCCTCTGTTACTTGCCATTATGCAAGTATCATTTGTGGCTCAATCAAAGAGTTGTTACATGGGAAAACAGCTAAGAGATTAAGGGTTCTCGTGTACTCAGGAACCCATTCAAAGCTCTAATGAGTAGATGTATGTGTAGATGATATGAGACAGATAACTGTATGAGTGGGTGTATAAACAGAAAGACCATATAACACTGGAGATAGATAACTCTGGGTATTTGTATAAATAAAAGGATCATATATGAAGGACCATATATAACACTGGAGACAGATAACTCTGTGGGTATGTGTATAAATAGAAGGATCATATGTGGAAGGACCACATAACACTGGAGACAGATAACTGTATGTGGTACAGCTGGCAGGAAAGAAAACACAGGAGAGTAATGAATTATAGAGTAAAACAGTACACTGAGGATAGGCCAGCATGCTCATAAGACTATACACTCTTACTTGTATGAGGATAGAAATACAAAAAAAACTAATAAAGATGTAATAACAACAATTCCCAAGTTTTCATTGCTGGCCACTCTGAGTGACTTACTGTTAAGAATACTCATTAACACAAAGCAAAATTAAATATCTAAACAAAGGCATTGTGGAGAAGTTACTGCTATAAAGGCATAGATCCTAGATGAACATTTTAGAATACATTCCATACAATTAAATATTTGGGACACTTTATAAAGTTATTGTGCTTCAACTTTGTGTCTTAGACTGCCTTTGCCCTTCACTATGAAAACAATGACCACATATATGTATGTACAAGAATGACAGCAGGACAGTATCTAAATACTGGCCAAACAAACAAGAGATGACAACTTGTTATAAAGTTTGGGAAATGAAGCATTAGATACAGATATCAGTCTTCACAACATACATTTAACTGTAATGAGGTTTTTCATCAAAACTGAAAAATGCTAAAAAATAAAATTAAATACATTGATTGAATATTTACTATCAGAAAATCCTCATTTGGGTGTAATTAAAAAAAAAAAAATGCAGTCTCAATCACAAACTGGCTATATAAAAAACATATGGTTTCACTGGGAGATCACAAACTGACTACATAACAAACATGGTCTGACTTTGAGATCACAAACTGACCTAACATACATGGTGTGACTTTGAGATCACAAACTGACTACATAATATACATGGTGTGACTTGGAGATCACAAACCAACTACATTACATGGTGTAACTGGGATATCACAAAACAACTACATAACATACATAGAGTGACTGGGAGATGCATCAAAAGCAAAGTAATAAACAAGGCAATCTTAAGAAATATTGTGCATTACAATGCAGAACTTGTTACTAATGGAGGCAACATGTGGTGGAGATGGGCTACATTGGATAAAATTTGCCCTTGAATAAAAATATACCTCTATGCTCTTTTGAGGTTAAGTTGAAAGTCATGGTAAATACTATTCATTTAATTGTGTGCAGCTACAAACCCTAAAAACAACTGATCAATGAAATCTACATGACCGCTGAGGAGCAATCTAGTTGGACCTAGTGTAGCATTCAGCCCATTATCATAATTGTAATGTAAAAGTAGGTCAAACCTCATCAAACCATCCATACACATACTTATGCAAGCATAAATAGTTATACCAAATTACAAGAAGTGTGTGACAAGTTTAGGAATAACTTAAAATAACACAAACCATTAGTGTCAAAATAACACTGATTTGTATCAAAATAACACAGGTCATTAGTGTCAAAATAATAGCTCATTACTGTCAAAATAACACAGGTCAATAGTGTCAAAATAACACAGTTTTTGTCAAAATTCTGATTCTTGTCAAGAAGTGCACTGCTTGTTACACATAGTTTATCTTCCAGTTAGCTTTTATTGCGCTGCAAGAAATACAATCATTTACGAAGAGTTTATTATCCTGAAGACACTGGGGTATCTTTTCTTTTAAATTTTGTAAGCACTTTCTAATAAGAAGTGAATAACATTTGTACTTA